>JAECUM010094587.1:0-126021 GCA_016617855.1 Megalonaias nervosa | reverse complement strand
GATCGCCGTTGGACAAGCTAGTAATTCAGATGCAGTATATTTGTTATCCGCGTGTGATATAAGGCGCTTGCATAATGTTTGTTCGCCCGTTTTGTATGACCGTGTACCATTCAATTTTATACTGTACAATCCGGCCTGGCGATCAATATTCCATTGTCGTTTACAACCGTATGCAAAACTAATTAAATCGCGATGTTGATCGAATGTCACAGGGGTAGATTTACATAATACATGATAGCCATTGTTTGTTTCGAAGACAAATACTTTTTCACGCTCACATTTACATATTTTCGCAAAATAATCAATTACCTCGTCGATGTCTATCGGCTGATTTGATGGTTGAATACCAATAAGATGATCTAGGCGATCTCGCACTTCCTCGAGAAGGAACTTTGTATCTAGGTCAAATACAGGATATCTTAATCTGAATTTTGGAATTATTTCTGTGACTGAAGATTTATTTGTAAACTCGCCGGCGAATCTATCAAAATCAGAGTCACATAAAAAAAACGTAGAATTTACTGAAATGCTGAATAATGTTCCCCTGTGCATAAACACCATTACACACTGCCAGATTTTCCACAGCGTCGTCTTTGCATTCGTGGCAAATAATATCCTTAAAATAATTAATTTCATTTAAATTATATACATTATTATATACGGGTTCGGTCATCATCTTTTTTTCTGTCATCGTCGTGATACTATATACAAATTATATATTTGTTTAATTAAAGATTTATATATTATTATATATGTCGATTCAGGCAAATAATACTTGCACGTGGATTATTCAGGGCTCAACACGATATTGTGGTAATAGTTGTAAAGGAGAATATTGTGCCCGTCATAATTATATGCTAAAGAAAGGTTCGGGCGGAACAAGACCATGTATATTGTGTGGTAAAGGACTACATGGTAAATTGGATATCTGTACATGATGTGGCGGTAATAATTACCGAACTACAGTAATTTATTATAGTAAAAGAAATTTAAAGTATGTACCACATAAAGAAAAACCTCCAACTGTAGAGGAGTTTATTGAGAAGCATAAAAAAAATATAAATTAATGATTGTCTCAGTAATAGGTTTTATGTATCCTAGCAGCAGGAAGGGTGAATGACCACATGTGTGTGTAAGATAACAGCAGACAAGAAGGGGGGGGGGATATGCACGATATGGCAGTCGAACCTTACACATTTGTCTTAATCATAATGCAAAATTTGCTCGAAAACCAAGTTATAGGGTCCACCGCAGCAAGGGGGTGGGGGTGGACAGACATTTGGTAATGAATATGTTTGCCTGATGATTAAGACAAATGATTTCGCGGTACGGCAGTCGAACAGACCACTTGCCTCAATTATCACTAAAATTTGTCTTAATTATAATAGTGGTCTGCTCACCCTTCCTTGTTAACGATTATTTTTTAAATCGAATAGCAGCAGGAAGGGTGAATGACAAAAATTGAGTGACCCGGTAAGTAAACTAAACGCACTATAACACAAAAAACAAAAATGTCAAAAATAGTAACAAAAATGAGCTAACTAAAATGATTTATTATCCGTTTTTTCAAACTATACGGTAATAATATTGTTAGGAGGGTTTGGTTTATCATTATTGACCTTATTTTTCAGCCCCTGTAGGAACCTTTATTTTTGTAAAATAAGGTCTCGTACAAGGTGGTCTGTTCACCCTTCCTGCTGCTCTTTCATATTGATGAGGTGATCTTGCGTATGTTTGACACCGCTTATTACTACTCAAGGCCACACAAGACTTTGGAAGCCATATTTTTGTACATGCATAATAATGGGGTGATTTTTGCATGTGATTGGCTGAGCTTGTTAATACTCTTGAGACCATTTTCCAGATTCAGTTTTGATCAGACTCGGTAAATAGGTTTAAATCATTCGATGACCACAGTTATAAGCAAGATCCATGCCTCTTAATGAGTTTATTTGGCATCTGATTCATCGAACTTGTCAGCACTTTGGCAACTCTTTTTCTATCTTATTTTTAACAGACTTTGTAAATAGGCTTCTATCATTAAGATATATAATGTGCATATTAATAATCTGATCTTGTATATGATTGGCTGAGCTTCTTTCCAGTGTGAGAGACTGTATTTCTGGCTCGATTGTAATCAAACTTAGTAAAATGGTTAACGTTGTCCAGGTGTTGGATGATTTTTAAGGCATATTCATGTTTACGAGCTGATCTTGAATCTGATGATGTAAATTTTGTTACCGTTGGAGAGGCTATGCTTTTTGTAGGATTTTTATTGAACTGGATGAATAGACTTATAAAAATTTTTGGTTGATTAAGATTCAGGAATGAAATTCTTGAATAATAATGACGTGACTTTGCATCTTATTGGGTTAAGTGTGTCGTTAATATAGCAACTACATTTCTGGTCAGATTTTGATGAATCTTGTTAAATGGTATCAGTATTATAAAGCTGTTGGATGAGTTTGATTATGAGCAGGATCTATGCATATTAACAGGTCATGCTGTTTAATTTTGATGTGTTGTTCCAGATTTTCTTCAGTTTAGTAAGAGCAATAAACAAGAAGAATCCTGATACAAGAGGAGGCAAGAAGTCGGGGAAGTCAAAATCATCTTGTACACTTCTTTGAAAATATTCACAGTAAGAAAAATGTTACTTCTTTATGTATACCTTGTTGTCTTTAATAAATTAAAACGATATGTTTATATAAGTCAATAGAAGATCCCTATTGTAAGAAACAAAACCCACTCTGCATGGCCATTCAGTTTCATCAGTAAGCAAAGCTTAATGTAGGTATGCATTTGCTTTTTCTGTATTTTGTAAAGAATTATTAACTTGTTCCTCATGGCAAGATACCACTTTTGTCATTCAAACAAAATTAGTTATGAATGCATCAGTAATAAATGGAAACAAATTATATCAGTTGTAATTAAGGCTCTCATGTTTAAAGTAAATGTAAACTTTTACATCAGTGTCAGAACTTAAAACAGTTCAGTTTAAAATGTGATTAATTCACTTGCATGCCAGAGGGGTCCGCGTGCGCACTGTTCCAGATCACTGCCATGTCACCTCTGTGTAGGGAGACTGCTCTGGTAACCTGGTGATTAGAGCTTCTGCCTCAGATTCGGGAGGTCGCGGGTTGAACCCTGGCTGAGTCATACCAAAGACTTATTAAAATGGTACCAACAGCTGTCTTCCTTGGTGCACAGCATTAAGAGGTTAATGTTAGGACTGGTCTGCCCAGTGTCAGGATAATGTGACTGGGTGGGAGATCATGCTACATGTCTGCCGAATGATGCCTCAGTGCTAGACATCACTATTAACTTTCACACTGCAGACATTGTAGCGATATGACTGAAATTTTTTTAAAGCTATGTTGAAAATTCAAAACACACACACACACACACACACACACACACACCTCAGTGTAGGTTCGAGTCTTGGGCTTGGGTAATGTGTGTACTTCAGAAAGCTTGCCAGTAGATGAGATGTATTGTTGAATATGGATTGGCACATTGCTGTAATGTTCTGATGATTAAAATAATGTTATCAAGATTAAAACAAGAATAAAACTTGTATATCCAGCAAATTTTAATCAGTCCTAGTACATTTCCTTAAACATCAGTTGTACATATCACTAAAATGTGATTTTGATGACTACACTGTTTGACAGAATTTAAGCCCATTGCAATATTACTACATAGAATGCAGAAACATGCAAATTCAATCACCTAGTATTTACAATTGAACAATTACAAACATTTTCCTAATTTTCTCTTTGAGTATGCACAGTTATTTTGGATATATGAAGCCAGTTAGCATTAATGCCTAGCCAAAATAATTATGGCAGAACTTTTTTGCAAGACTTCTAACTCATCATAAAACTTATAAATCCATTCCCTTGAACTGTAATGAGTGGTCAGAGATCACATGCATTCATAATGGCTAGATTTTTTAATAAATTGTCTCCACTTCACTTTAGATATAACACTGGTGACTTAAAATGCAGCAACTGACTGTTGGGTCAGTCCTCTTTTGCCAGAAACCTTGTGCTGACTTTTAAGAGACATGCATTTGTTTTAAGTGGGTGGTCAATGCGCTTGTGCTACCCTCAGTTTAGGAAACCTTTGTCGAGTGCAGGTTATAGTTAGCTTTCTGTTTGCTGCTGGCATCAACATTTGGGAATTAATTTCAAACTGTAAATTATTTCCTGCTTACTTTCAGTCATTATGAATAAGACGGGGATATAAAGTTATGTCCTTTTGTGAGGTGCTTCATGTATTGTGTAATGGAAGGTAGGTTTTGTAAACATTAACAGGGCTAACACAAAATGATCACATTCAAATGTGTAAATGTGACAGCCTTAGTTGCAGTATAGATTATCTGTGAACAATATCAGTGATGTTAGTATCCATGACTCACTTGCTAAAGTTTTGAAAGCACCTCTTTTATTTTCTTTTCACAGGTGGATTTGATTTTCATTATCTTTCTTTTTTGGCAGGTGCTGATTGTTTGCAATGTTGATGATGTTTCCTGGGAGTTTTCAGTATTTATTTTCTCATTAAAGAGGAAGACCCTGACCACAAAAAAGAAATAGATGACCATTCGACTAGGTCATTTCAGTTGGACAAAAATAATCATCTTACAATAAATTTGTTTATATCACATCAGTCAGCCATGCTGTCAGAATTAAGCTGTCATTAACTGGCTCACCTGGCTGTATATGCCAAGAGAAGTTATTAGTATGGCCTTGCATCTGACATGCATCCATCAACATTTACATATTTTCCACTCTAAACAACCACTGGACCCATTTTAACTAAACTCGGCAGAGAACATCCTGGAATAAAGACCTTTCTTTGAACAGATTATGTCTTGCAGCCATCAAATATGGCTGCCATTATTGTAAACAGAAAAGCCTTCTGGTAACTTCCTTAAAATCAGAATTAGACCAGATTTGGACAGAAGACATCCTGTCATAATGGCCATAAAATTTTAGACCAATAATGCTGATCCAGTATCAGATATGGTCACTATTACTAAAAGTAGAAAAATATTCCAAGTTCTTTCAGATTTGTTCAATTGATGCCAGTCCACCATCAGATATAGCTTCCATTAATTAAAATAGAGAAACCATTAACATTCCTTAAAAAGCTCTGAAAAGAATTTTGACCAAATTTGACAAAAAATCCTTGCATAAAGGCCTTTTAAATTTCTTTAGATTATACAAATCTGCAATCGGGTATAGCTTCCATTACTAAAAAGATAGACCTGTAAATGATGACTTCTTAAAAACTGCTGAATATACCAAATTTGACAAGAAGTGTTGTAACATTAAGGCCTATAATTTCATACAAATAATGGTGATCTATGTCAATATGGAAACCATTACAAACAATAGGAAAACTTTTAAATGACTTGTCAACAACAAGAAAATGTTCAGACATGAGAGTCTTTCATTTTTGCAGAAATGATGTTGATCTGCCATCCAGATATGACTGCCATTAATTAAAAATTGGAAAACACCTTTAAGTTTTAGGAAGAGTCACACTATCCCACATTTTACGGACAACTGCCAGTGCATTTGGTTTGTTGTAGATGTCAGCCAGGTGAGCAATTGCATGCCCAGGTGGGCCTAATTTTTCTTCAAACATTTGAAATGTACTTTCTATACCATTTGATTGGTATATTAAAGAGGCTTTTGACAGCTTTCTGATTGTGCAGAGACTGCAATGGGTTGGCCATATGTAAGACTTGTACTAAAGAATGATTGCACTGTCAGATATTATTATATTGTCTGATTAGTATGCCAAGCATATGCTTTGGAGATTTACATATACATGTGTCATGGCAATTTTACTGTATACATGTAACATCAGGAGATACTACATCAAGTTACTTTTTTAAATGATTTATGTGCATTATTAAAAACCCACAGTATGAAGATTTTGTCTGTCAATGATATGGACATGTGCAGTTGAGGAACATTTTTATTGTTAAACCGATTACTGCTACGTTTTTTATCCTGATTGGAGCTTTTGGTCTTTTATATACAAATACATGCATTTTCCCCCATCTTAAATTTTGTTCACAGTTAGATTCTTGTTTTCTAATAGTTGTACATTTTGTAGTATACCCTTATTTGTACAGTGATAAGGTCTTTTGCACCAATATATTTTTTTCAGATATTGTTATCCATTTCTTTGCAAAGTTTATGGTAATTATCAGAATCACATAGCAGTTTACCTGGGGGTAGTATGTAGTGATATTTGTTTTAGATAAAACTATCTCTGTTTGGGTGATAATGTGCTTTTACTACTACTTCTACTATACAAAGTACATTTAGTGACAGATGTATTTTTGTGTTTGTAAACATAAAGGATGCTTTATCCATATTGTTAACAATATCAGGCTTCCTACAGACTTCTAAATTGTCCTTTGTCTTGTTCAAGGTCATCAATTATTATTACTATTATTATTATTATTAATTACAAAGCATGACTGGTTTACAGGATTTATTACTTTTAAACATTGAAACTCAAACACTTGAAAATGTCTTTTCTTTCAGATATTTATGTGTTCATTAGAGAAATATTTAAAATCCACCATTCATAAATATACTGTATAATGAGTCTTGTCTTCTTGAAATTGTACGTTCAACTGGGAACACGAGGTCACTTAAAAAGGTCACATTTTGATGAGATCTTGTTTAGAGTGCTTATATTTTATTGTATTCCATGAATTTTTCCCCTCTTCATGGTGATTTGTACATGTCCAGGGTCATGTAGCTTTCTTTTGCATGCCAAGATTTTCACTGATGAATCTATTCTCATAAGAAAAGTGAACTTGCTAGAATAAAAATGATAAAACTGGTTATTTTAGAAGAATATTTAAAATTGATGCTATCAGTTTGTGGGTTCACTGTAAAGAAGGATGGAATTATATTTATTTGTAATTTAATCTAATTCTTCTAACATGGGATACGCAAGCCGATCATGGCCTGGTCAAAAATGTGCAAGCAGATCATGGTCTGGTACAGAATGTGCAAGAAAATCATGGTTTGCACTTTTTGCTGAAAGGTAGGCCACTTTTGCAAAACCCATATTTACTGTGCAGATCAAAATGACTTGATCATTACATTATGATGTTGATTTTTGCCTAATTGGTGTGTTGATAACTCTGAGATACTGCATGTACAATGGCATGGTTACAATCAATGTCTCTTATTAAATAATGAAAAATGACATTTTTATTAATTACAGTAGCAGTATTATGAAAGAAAATGATAATGTCAACAAAAAGCATACAAGGCCTTTGGAAATTTTAAGCAGTTTATGATTTGCCATTAATATGTCACTCTGGCTTGCTTCTGCAAAAGACTGGTGTGATCTCGATAATCTTGTCATACTGAGTGTTCATTTCATGAACACACCTTTCTTTTGTGCATTTGATAAGAGGTGTCCATGATCTTCCTTGTGTGCAAACTTGATGAATTTTTAAATACTCATTTAGTGATTAGTGCCAGGGTAGTTTTTCCTATACTTTTCTATGTAATGACCCTTTCTTGGGCATAGTTATTCAACCAAGAGCAGCATGAAAATGCAGACCCTGTCTCTAATATTTTTAGTGATTGGGGATTGATTGGGCACTTGGCTATGTAAAACTAAAATTTTAGAGCCGTTACCTCCAGCATTTTACGAGTGATCCTTACATGGCAAGTAAAATAAATGAGACATTGATCTGCCTGTGTATTATGTAACTGCAGATCCTGATATATGCTGTTTGCAGTTGGATGTCTGTTACGTGTTACCAGAGTAATATTGAAGGATACCACATGGCAAGTAGCAGAGTTACACTCAAAAGAACCACATGGTAATAACATGAAGTTACATTCAAAAGGGCCACATGGTAATAGAATGGAGTTAGACTCAAAAGAGTATGAAACATAACAGAGCTATTTCTAACAGTATTTGATGAACATCCTGGTCAATAATATTTGAAATCAAGTGAACTATTAAATTTAAACTTGTTTGACCGATTTGATTTCCAAATGTATATGTGAGCCTGTATGTGTTTTTCCCTAAAGTATATATATATATATATATATATATATATAGATCTATTTGATTTTCTTTTTATATAAAAAAATTGCTTTGTGCAAATTAATTGATAAATTTGGCTATTATTAATTGGGGATTTATGATATCTTTTTTCTGGCAAAGCTTAAATTGGATAAGCATACAAGTTTATTTATTTTAGCCACCATTTGTAATAATCTGAGTAAGGTTGCTTTCAGAAGCTTTTACAGCTTTAGCCTTGTATAATGGAGATGTATATACTCAGTTAAGAAATATTAAGCAATCCATGTGCCTTGTAGTTTGGAGAATGGGGATACAGATTTATCTTATTCCACTTGGAATGCAGTGTTGAATATATACATATAACCAGTCCCCCACCCGTGCACACAAACACTTCATGGACAAAGTGATTTATATTCACTCCTGTATATGCATGATAAATTTTAAGCTATGATTTTCTGGGGTTTTTTTCATTATGTGCTAATAAGTCTTATTTCCAGTTATATAAGCAAATAACTTTAATTTCCTGAGTGGAATCTCACAATCCTTGTGAATTGTGATATAGGGTCCATAATATCTCGCATATGCTGTTTCATGCTAAAAATGTAACATTTTCTTGTACATCATTTTCCTTAATAAAGTCTGTAGTCATCTTTAGTTTGTTTGTTTATATATTCTCCTAAGTTGGACAGTTTGACATCTTATAGTTCCTTTGTTTCTTTCCTTTATCTTTGTTTTCCAGAGGTAGGATATATCAGATTCATCATATCCATCGGTCATCAGCTTTTGGAGAAAGCATTTTGCATTACCAACACAGTTTTAACTGCATCGTCTTATTACGAGCTTAGGTTTGTCAGGGGAAGTGGAAATGCCACAATGACTTGCAGGTCAAATGTCTGAGGAATTTGGCATTGCAGTTATCAGTAATACATTGCCTGCTACTATTGTGTTGCTTCCCTGTTCCAAGTTCTTAAAGCTAAATATCCACTCTTCCAATAAATGGGGATTGGAATTGAAAAGAACATGATCCCAGTCTGATTTCATGGTTAGAACCAACTTATGGAATACATTCCTTTTTTACCTATGACTTCATGTGAGCCCTGTGTGTCAGAGAAATTTGCCTTGCAATTTTTAAATGTCTTTTTGGCCAGTCTTCTACCTTTTGTATTGCTTTTGTATTCCTCCCCCATCTTATATGTTTATAGACTGATCAAGTGTGGGGCTTGGTGGTGAGTCACAGCACCCATAGAGAGGGAGGAGTATTGCATGGTTGCGACATCCATGGCAATGGAGGGGTCTGGAGTGCTTCCTGCTATAGGAAATTTAAATACCCCTGTGGGGCTGAAACAAGGAGCGATCTCCGTGTCCTGAGGTTGCCAAAAGACCAATGATGCCTGACGCCACAGGTGCTGGTGAAGGGTAGATCCTTGGGAGGAAAATTACCTGAGAACTAGTCATGCATTCTTGGCAGGAATGAGTGCTGTCTTCTCATGGATTGCATAGGTGGCGCTCTACAGTTTCGTATTTTGCATAGGGTTAAAATTTTAAAGAAAAGTATTTCCCTGGGTTTCCTCACTAGTTATACTGGCTATTTAAAAATGACCTTGTATATCTTAGGTATTGTTCAAAGAACCTTTAATTCCCTTTATTTTGGTGTATGATTGATTGGTGTAATATGGGTTATAGAGTATACAGCTTGGCCTTACTCCAGATGTGCACCATTCAAAAAAGTGCTAGCTCCACTTGGTCATTTCCACTTCCTGAACTTCAGAGGTAAATTGTAAAAAAAAGAGCCTATAACTTTTTTAACATTTTATATTTGGTAATTCATTCATTGCACTTTCAGAAGCTGGTATTGTCTAGTCTGGCAAAATTTATTTTCCCTATTTTAATAGGTGCTAGGGATAGTATACTTCAGACAAATTCAGGCTGATTTTTGGAGCACAAGGGAGCAGTCATTTTAGTTAGCAATGTGCTAAGATCATTTACAGTTTCCAAAAGTACAATATCCAAAGAAATGTCAGCCACATTACATTAAAGTAGCATAGAGGTATGCCAACATTCTCTCCACTGTGCATGTTTTAAATGCAAACAACTTCACCATACATATGTCACTCTGTCAAAAGTATATAATAACTTGTAAGCGCCCCCATAAAGAGCACATAGGTATTATTATTGTATGATTTAATTTTGATTGTATGGCTGAAATATTTAAGTCGCTAGCATCACAACAGTCCATTTGAATAATTCTGTATTTCCCCCTCAGAACAGTATTTATTCGTGTCAGAGTCTCAAACAGGTACAGCCCCCCCCCCCGATCAAAAGTGAGCTATTTTAAAAATGCGCATTGCATTGTCAACATAGCAACCAGTGTTATTCTGAAAGATAGGAACATGAAACTAGCCACAATTATTCCCGAGATGTCAACAATAAATATTACAGTTTGAAAAGGGATGGAACAGGTGAGGTTCACAAAGGTCAAAGGGTAAAATATTAGCTTATTGTTTAATATGGAAGAAAGCAAATTTGCTTTGTCATCATTTATTTTTTAATTTCATTGCAAATAAATGAAAAGAAACATTTTCACTATATATTTCTTTTACTTAATGCAACAGTTCTAATTTAAGTTGACTTTATTCCTATATTCTAAGACTTCTAATGTCCACATAATTAAGGTCACTACTCACATTAACATGCCTCATAGCAAATTATGTAAGCAAGAGCAAAAAAAGCATAATTAGCTTATTTTCATGCATAAAATCAATGTTAATGTACCATTTTATTCAGAACATCATACATAATAACATGAAAATAAGAAAAATAATTGCATAAATTTTTGTTTGTTTTAAGGTGGCACTCTACAGTTTCATATTTTGCATAGGGTTAAAATTTTAAAGAAAAATTTCCCCGGGTTTCCTCACTAGTTATACTGGCTATTTAAAAATGACCTTGTATATCTTAGGTATTGTTCAAAGAACCTTTAATTCCCATTATTTTGGTGTATGATTGATTGGTGTAATATGGGTTATAGAGTATACAGCTTGGCCTTACTCCAGATGTGCACCATTCAAAAAAGTGCTAGCTCCACTTGGCCATTTTCACTTCCTGAACTTCAGAGGTAAATTGCAAAAAAAAGAGCCTATAACTTTTTTTTACATTTTATATATTTGGTAATTCATTCATTGCACTTTCAGAAGCTGGTATTGTCTAGTCTGGCAAAATTCATTTTCCCTATTTTAATAAGTGCTAGGGATAGTGTACTTTAGACAAATTCAGGCTGATTTTTGGAGCACAAGGGAGCAGTCATTTTAGTTAGCAATGTGCTAAGATCATTTACAATTTCCAAAAGTACAATATCCAAAGAAATGTCAGCCACATTACATTAAAGCAGCAAAGAGGTATGCCAACATTCTCTCCACTGTGCATGTTTTAAATGCAAACAACTTCACCATACATACATCACTCTGTCAAAAGTACATAATAACTGCTGAGCGCCCCCATAGGGCCAGTGATCAATATTAGCAGATTAAGCTTCCCAATAATAGGGAAGAGCAGCAATATCAACCTGATGAATCAGAGGCATGCTCTCTGTCGGATCTTTATTGCCCGACATGTCTTTGCCAGGGCACTGGTTGCTTGGGATGTGATCATATGTCAGAATCAGCGATGTCGGAGTTTGTATCAATACAGTTCTTCCATATCAATATTTTACCCCCGTCTATATATTGGTTAGATTGATAGTATAACATGATTTATAAATTCAGAACCCAATATGGAAGTAATAACTTTTGCCATGACAGTCAGACATCAGTGAATATAGATCTTGTGACCAGTGCCCAGGCAAAGAGTAATCTCTGGAATCACTTTGGTTTTAAACGTAACCAGACTGGTGAAATTGATCAATTACTGGTAGTATGCAGTAAGTGCTTTGAAAGAGTAAAGTATTCCGTAGGGACTACTAAATCTCTTGACATGAAATCCACCTGTGAATATTGGCCTCAGTTTGCTGCGTCCACTTCCCGTACTGTGTCCTAACCACTCTCAAAACATCAGTTTGTAAGTCAAATCTTATAACCAACAGTTTATAGTATGTGAAGCCTGTCAATCTAAAGAATTAAAGCCAAATCTAGTTTCATTTGTTAATTTCAAGTGACTCTTTTCAATACTTTTATGAATAAGCTCTCTTTTCACACCTGACAATAAACACGATTGTTGCTTTCTTTTTGGTAGAAAATGTTTAATAAAATAAAATTTAGTCTCAGCAAATCAGTGACATTTGATAGTATATAGTTTTCATGGCATTGGTTACACAATCGTTGTATCACAGTAATTTGCAATATGGCAATACTCAACACTAATGTACACTGGATACCTGTCAATTGCTGGTCACTGGGCTTGATCTTCGGGGTGGGGACAGGTATTGGGTCACATGCACAACAAACAACTGTGTCTCTGCTACCATCCAATCTCAGTGGGGATAGGGAGTTGGGTTTTGTTCACCAGTATGAGGTAGGGGAGCAGATCAGCGTCCTTCCTTTCCTTCATTCCCATTTATTATGTTGATTTGGCCTGCCCCCCTTTTTTTTACCTGGCAGTGAGCTCTCTTCCATCTGCCTAAAGACAACATGGATGTCCCTGCCATGGTTTGAAGGTGTTGCAGATGTGACAGGTTGGGGACCTGCTTAGTTACATCCAGTCTTATCCAACAGGAAGGAGGGAGGCTACTAGTCTCCTCCAAGACTAAAGTAGGGATACGCAATAACATTCACCTAGGAGTGAGTTCTGTTGTACAAGGAGACTGGAATGCAAAGGTGGGAGTTGATTCACAAACAAACTGGCAAAGCACATGTGGACCCTTCTGCAATGCAGAAACAAATGAAAGTGGGCTTGGGTTCTTGGAGTTTGCTGCCTGCAACAATCTTGTGCTAGCCAACACATTCGGCCCTCACAGAGCATCTAGAAGATGGACCTGGCACAGTCCAGATGGACAACATCACAACTAGATTGACTACATCATGGTGAAAAAACGATTCTGCACATATAGCCAGAACACGAAGTTTTCCAGGAGCAGATATTGGAAGTGACCATGATTTATTAATGACGTTGTTTCACCTCCACCTGAAAATGATCAAAAAGCCTAACCCAACCAAGAATCAGATTTAACCTTGAAAAATTGAAGGAGCCAAAAGTCGCAGAAGCCTTCCAAGCAATGATAGGTGGTAAATTTGCACCTTTGATTACCCTGGACAGCCAAGACACCGACCTTAACAACCACATTCAACTCAGCTGTGACTAGCACAGCTAGCGAGATCATTGGCAAATATTGTCGAACAAAAGAAACCTTGGGTCACAACAGATGTCCTTGAGCTATGCGACAAAAGAAGAGAACTGGAAATGTGAAAAAGAGATCATGAAGGAGCTAGAAAATACAGAGAGATAAACAACATAATCAGGAAAAGCATGAAAAAGGCAAAGGAATCCTGGATAGAAAGACAATGCTGCAAAATTGAAGACAATCTGAGTAGAAATGACAGCAAATGGCATATCAACTGGTGAAAGATCTCACAACCCATCAACAAGGAAAAACTACTACCATCCAAGACTAATCAGGAAAATGCCTCACAGAAGATCAAGAGATCCTCAAGCAATGGACAGAATACTGCTCAGAATTGTGCAGTCATAAGACCCAAGGAGATCAGCAGTACTAAATTGCCCTCAGGCAGAAGAAATTGATGACAACCCCATTCTTCGTGAAGAAATAGAAATTGCAGTTAGGACACTAAAGAAAGGAAAGTCAGCCGGCATTGACAACATACAAGCAGAACTCATTCAAGCCGGAGGAGAAGAGATAGTCACAGTCCTGACAACAATCTGCAACAAGATATGAGCAGACAGGAGAATGGCCCATCACATGGACTCAATCCTTGGTCATCGTACTCCGCCAAGAAAGGAAACCTACAGCTATGCCAAAACTACAGAACCATCAATCTGATCAGTCACCCAAGCAAAGTCATGATGAAGATAATTCTCAACAGATTAAAGCCTCAAGGCGAGAAAATTATTGCTGAAGAGCAGGCAAGCTTCTGAGCAGGAAGAAGCACTACAGAACAAATCTTCAATCTCAGACACCTTTGCGAGAAATACCTTCAGCATCAGCAGAATCTATACCACATATTTATAGATTTCAAAAAGGCCTTTGATAGGGTATGGCATGCGGTCTTATGGGCAACTATGAAAAAGTACAATATCAGCTCAAACCTGGTGCAGGTTGTTGAGCACCTCTATGACAAAGCCACCTGTGCTGTCCTCATCAATGACAGCAGAGGAGATTGGTTTTGAACAACAGTTGGAGTCAGACAGAGATGTTTACTGTCACCTACACTCTTTAACATTTTCCTGGAAAGGATCATGGAGGATGCCTTGCATGACCACAAGGGCACTGTCAGCATCGGAGGAAGAACAATCAACAACCTTCACTTCACAGATGATATTGATGGTTTAGCAGGAGATGAAAAAGAACTGGCTGACTTGGTTGAGTGCCTTGACACAACCTCCACAGCATATGGTATGGAGATTAGCACCAAAAAAACCAAACTGATGACAAACAACACCAACGGCATCAGTGCAGAAATAAAGGTCAGTGGACAGAAGCTGGAAAGAGTCACAAGCTTCATGTACTAAGTATCATTTATCACAGATGAGGGCTCCAAACCAGAACTACTTTGCAGGATTGTCCAGACGAGCAGCAATAACAAGGTTGAGACCAATATGGAAAGATACCAACATTGCTTTTGGTTCCAAAATAAGGCTGATGCGCTCGATTGTCATATCCATCTTTCTGTATGCTTGTGAAACATGGAGGCTCACATCAGATCTACAAAGAAGGATTCAACCTTCAAAAAGAGATACTACCGCAAGATCTTGGGCATCTCATACACTGACCATGTAACCAATGAAGAAGTCCACAACAGGATCCATCAAGTCATCAGATCCTATGAAGACCTCTTGAGCACTGTAAAAATTTGTAAACTGAAGTGGTACTGTCATGTCTCAAGATCATCTGGACTGGCAAAAACAATCTTGCAAGGTACAGTGTGAGGGTGCAGAAGAAGAGGCAGACAGAAATTGAGGTGGGAAGACAACATTAAGGAGTGGACAGGAATGGGATTTGGAGATTCCCAAAGGGCAGTAGAGAACAGGGAAAGTTGGAGTGAATTAGTTGTAAAGTCAACTGTGGTGCCCCAACGACCACTTGGGTGAAGGGATTGATGATGATGATGATGATCACCTAGGAGGACATTAAATAGTGTTAATCCTATTACCCTTCCCCCTGCTGTGAGTGGTTATAGGATGACACAGATCGTAATGCAGTGTCTTCCTCTCTGGAGAGCGATACCATGGAGATGGTTTTGTCTCATCTTGGAAGTAGGTTGAGGTCAACAATCCCATTTTGGTGGATGTGGCAGGTATTCACCTTTTATAAGAGTCCCCTGATGCTTCCCATATATCGGGCCAGGTGTTGGAGGAGGAGCTATTGACTCCTTCCCCCTGGCTTCTGCCCAAAGCCTTCTGTAGTTGATGACATTATTTCGTCTAGAGATTCTTTCTGTGTCCTGCTCTTGTTCAGATCTGCTGCTCCTGCACTCTATGGACGGGGAATCTGCACAGGCACTTTCTTGGGCCTAGAGTTTGCTAGACAGGAGTGGTCTGTACTCTGTCACTGATCTCTGCCTCCAGATATGGGGTTCATTCATCTGCTTGCCTGTCAAGCGTCCCCCTTTTGGACTTCAGTGCATCCTATGTGGCGATACTGGCAGGGAGTAGGGCATATCTCGCAGTAAAGGCCTCCTTGGAGCTTAAGGTTCGAACCCTAGTGATGATCTCTTAGCCATTTTCTGGCAGTGTCCTACAAACTTTTGAAGGAAGAATTGTCTCTAGAGGCACTTCAGGGTTTGCTGGAGGCTGTGGAAAACATGTCAAGGCATGTGCTGTCAAAGGGAATGGCATTCTCAGTAGAGCTTCTCCACCTTTGCAGGAATACCACTTTGGAGACACCTAAGGTCTTACTGGATCACAGCAAGAACCTTCTGACAGCTGCACTGCTTATGGCAGATATGCTCTTAATAGGTCTCAAGATTTGAGGGTTCAGTAACACTGCTCTCCGATATGCACACCATTACCAACTGTGGGAACCTCCTGAGAAGTTCAGATGTGTTCCTTACAGCAGCTTTATGGCCAAGACTTCATTGTTGGGTTACATTTACCTCAGTTTCCTAAGAACTCTGAAGGCAGCTGCAGACTCCGGTTCATTGGAGAGGCTTTATTTGCACCCTCTCCAGTTCTCGCTTCTAGCAAATTTTGAAATTGAACAAAGACCCACTGTTGGCTCAGATTCTTCTGCGATCCAAATTTCCTTGCCATCTGAGTGGTGTCTGCATCAAGATTATAAGTCCTATTTCACACCCCCAAACCCCACTCCTTTCTGTACAGAGTTCCATAGTAACTGTACTATCTTTTCATCTGTTTACAGTTTGTTTTTGCAAGATAACTCGACTGGGACTTGTTTGATTTTCACCAAATTTGATTTGCAGCTTATCCTGAGGCATTGAAAGGGCTTGATTTCCACTTTCTATTTCCTCATCTAGAATAGTTGTGGTCTCTGCTTGTTTTTTTCCAAACCCTCTTCCTCATCCCCTCGACTTTCATTTCTGCAGCAACTATCCGAAGGATTGTTGGCCACTAATAAAACTCTGTATTGACGAGATGTTGACTAAGTTTGATTTCCAGTGTTTTATGACATTTAGTGAACTTGTACCCCCTGATTTGCTCTTCCTTTTTTCATTGTTTACTTCAGCATAGGTTTACTAATACTGATGGATTTCAACCATATTTGGTACGGGGCTTAATGAAACCTTGAATAAATTAAATATCCAATGTTCTAAACTCATTTGCAGGAGTTGAGGTCCCAAATTAAATATCCAATGTTCTAAACTCATTTGCAGGAGTTGAGGTCCCAATTGCCCATTCTCCAGACATTGCTTTCAAAAGCACAACTTTACCACAATTTTTGATTGGCATTGCATTTTGGACTCTGTATAGCACTTGTTGGGAGGCAACCTTGAAACCACATTTTTCAGTAGATAACTTGTTCCACTGGTTTTTTGTCTCCCACCCCCTGCACCCCTTACCCAGTTTTGGTCATAACTGATTCATGAAAATACAATATTCATTACATTGATGGTAAAAAATTAAAAATGGAAATGCATATAAAACTTTAAAAAATTGCACAGAACCATTGTACAATCCAACTGGTCATTTTGGAAGGCATGTTGGTGGTGTATACACAAATGAACTCCACATAAGGTCCTACTGGTAATTCCATTAGCTTTCTAATCAAATTTACTTCCTTTCATCCTGTGATGTGTGTTTTGTTGCTTAGGGTAATTACTAAATTCATGTAGCCCTCATTGATAGTGCTGATAAAACTGAATCGTGGCACTGATGCTTGTGCGCTTCTGTCAAGTAACTGTATGTTACCATACAACTGAAAAGGTTGCTTCCTTGCTTCATGATCATTAGTAATTTCCCATACTCAAGAGAATAAATATCTTAAGAATTCGCCAGAAGCAGATCTTCCGGTGCATTAGACAACAGCATAACCGGGTCTGTGCAGTTTGCAGTTGAGTTAGTATATACCATAGTATCCAACATTCAGGGAACTGACCTTGTAGAACTTTAGCAAATGTTTGTCCTGTTCCTCTTTGTTGGATTCATGGGTAAATCTTTTTCAAATGAAGTACTGGAATGCAACACTGTCAATTAAAACATTTCGTGTGAAAAAAGATGTATCCAAAATCTTTAAAAGCACTTGTACCAATCTCGTATACACATCTACTGTTAAGGGGTTATTGTACTACATGAAATATTTATTTACTCGCTTGCCACATTTGTTGCAATAAATAATATCTTGGTGAGACCAAAATTACATACTCTGCGTTTGACAGGGACCAACATTCATGTTTAAATGGGCATTTAATTTAAGCTTTCATTACAAGTTTGATCAAAACTGGATTAAAACTTTGTCCTCCAGAGTGCTAACAATCTCAGTCATTCAGACTCAAAATCACCTTATTAATATTCATGCATCGGCACATTATCAGAACAAAAAAATTTGATGATATACAGTATTTATTCCAAGCTGGATCAAAGTCAATTAAAAATACATCCTTCAAAGTAAGAACAGGCTCAGCCAATGAGATGCAAGATGACCCCATTGGTATGCATACCATCTTCTTATCAACCTTGTGTATCTGCACATTATAAAATTTTAAAAGATCTTGATATAAACACCATATACAAATTTTAGAAAAGATCTTGATGATATAAACACTGATTCAGAGTGTAATCCAAACTGGATCAGAAATCTGATCTCCTGGTTGATACCACGGTCAGCCAATCAGATGCAAGATCACCTCATCAATATGTGTGGAGTGCACTCATTTTGGAACTCTTCTGAGATGCTTGATTGAAATTGGGCCAGAAATGTGAACTTGAGTGGTAACAAGCAACAGTTGATGGATGAATGATGCAGGGCCATACCATCAGCTCACTTAATATTGTGGTTAGGTAAGCTAAATATATCAACACCAGAAGCAGAGATTTACTTGAAATTATGAAAATAATAACTTCTGAATCAAAGAAAGCCCCATCATAAAATGAGCAATTAAAATATTGATTTTCCACACTGGTTATCAATGTTAAGCCAATTCCTTGTCTGACATCACAGCTGGTAGGTGAAATTACTTCTATATACCCAATATATGACATGATGAAAGGATCTGTAAATCTAAAGAATTAAAGAAAGGTCCTTAAAATGAAGTTGATCAATAAAGAATCTTAACGAGGTTAATTTCAGAAGAAATTGTAGTTTCAAACTTTAATCTTAAATTTGCACAAATGTAAGATTTCTATTTATCATGTGACAAAATCATCTGTTTTGCCAAAAATCAAATGGGAACGGCTAACATTTGTATGCTGACTACTGTGACACTTGCAATAATGCATGTTTAACATGTGAAAAATAGAAATCATTGAAAGCATTGTTTCAGTGAAGTTATATGATAAATGTAAACATGTTCACCTGCATGTAGATGTAGAAAACAAAAATATGTCCCAGATAAGATTCTAAGATAAATCAATTTATTTTAGATGGAACATACATATGCACATATATATCAGGAGTAAACAATTTTTAGTGATACTACTGGGTCTGATTCAGACCATTTCAAATACTTTATAAATGAAAATCATTAACATAACAGACTTTAAATGATTCAAGTAATGCACTGATGTCAAGGCCATTCTGATCCCAACTTGAATAAATCATAAACAAAAACTGTTACAACAAGTAAAGAGATACTGTAAAACTTGAAAAATAAAACCTGAAGCCCTGCCCATCAATATCAGACACCTTGCCATGCTTATCATGAGCCACAACAAATGGTGTGACCCTTGTCTGTTTATTACACCGTGGTTACGTTTAGAATTTAAGAGGGTTTCTCATGCACTGTTATCTGCAAGGTCATAACAATGAAGGTGGCAGGGAATTGGCATTCTACAAATTTAGTTCCAATCTTGTAAATCTCAACTTTTGAAAACCAAAGAATATTTATCCTTGCACAAAGAAGTGTTCCCTGAACACAATATTTTGCTAGCAAACTGTATTATGATGATAAAAGTTTCTGCTTATACAGGTGAGTGTGTGTGTGTGTGTGATTTGGATTTTTAACATAGCTTTAACAATTTTTCTGTCATATTGCTATGATGTCTGCAGTGTGGCCGTTTATAGTGATGTCTAGCACCAGGGCATCATGCTGTAGACATGATGTAGCATGATGTCCCACCCAGTCACATTATCCTGACACCAGGCTGACGAGTCCTAACACTAAACCCTTAATGCTGAGCACCTAGTAAGGCAGCCTTATATAGGTGAAACCAGAATCCTAGCATACAAACTAGGTACAAACTTGAGGCATGCAGTAATATCATATCTAAGTTTCAGTTACATACAGCAATGCTTGTAGACATTATATGACCTTCAAAAACTGTTAAGCAGAACCCTGAGTACTGTTGATACTATTTTGATGCCACCATTGCCACAGAAAGTGTCACCTATGACTTATCATTTACAATCAAGATAATGCAGCACTTGTTTTGAAAGTCCCTAAAATTATGTATTCTTAAATGACATATGAAAATTTATCCTGCAGTAAAACACCAATCTGATTTTAATCAGAACGTAAATGTGATGTGACTCATTCGTCAAAGAATTTGGTAAAGTTGTGTTTTATCAGAGTCTGGTGGCAAAATCTTACAAGATGAGATAGTCAAAATTAATAGCTTTTCATGCCAGGATGCTTTCTGTCAAATCTGGCCAAGTTCTGTTCAGCTGGGCTTATAAGTTTTTCAATTTTTAGTAACAGTGGTCATCTGACAGCAGATCTGCATCAGTTGTACAGTTTATACCAGGATAATTTCAGTAAAATTTGGGCAAACTGTGTTAGTCACTTTTTGAGAAGTCATTAGAAATTTATTACTTTTTTTTGCAATGGCAGACATTTAATGACAAATCAGCATAATTTATAGAAAAACACTTGAAAACCCATCATGTCAGAATGTGTTCTGTGAAATTTGGCAAAATCTTCATGTCTTGTGCAGTTTTTGAGTCATTTTAAAGTTTTCCACTTTTATCGTTAGTACGATCTTGAAAGGCACTTATACACCAGGAGGTTTTCTATCAAATCTGGTCAAGTACTGGTGACTGGTTTTAAGGAAAAGTCTTTGAAAGGTTTTTCTATTTTTAGCAAATTGTAACACCCTTAATAGTGTGATGCTTTTTGTAAAATTTGGTCAAATTCATTGGAGCAGTTTTCATGTCAAGGTTTTTATATATTTAGTAATGGTGGCTATATTTGATGACGGATCATCATCATTTATACAAATCTGAAAGCCCTTCATGCCATGTGATTTTTGTCTATTTAGTAAGTTTTGTTTAGCGGTTTAAGCTATGTAAAGGTTTTTCTATCTTTAGTAATGAAAGCCATGTCTGATGGCAGGTCAGCATCATCTGTATTAAACTGAAGAAAAAAAAAATCAGTCATATCACATTTTAATTTTCTTTTTATAGTAATGCCAGTCATATCTGATAGTGGATCTGCATAAATGTATATATATATGTAAAAGTTAATGCACTTCATCCCAGGATATTATCTGCCAAATTTGGTTCAAATATATCCTGTAGTCTTTGAGAAATTTAAATGGGGAAATGTTGATGGATGACACAATAATAAATGATGGATGTAGGGCCATGCCATAAACTTGCTTGACCTTTGGCTGGGATGCAAGAATCCTTGCCAAGTCAGTAGAGCAAGAAAAGTAGGTCACAGTGATCTACCTTTGCATGAGGTGTGTAATACTTTTCCAATATGAATACAGCCAACAAGTTTCATGATTGTATATACAAGTGTCAGAGAAACTAAACTAAATGTACAATCCTAATGTAATCACTGGAACATAAAATGTAAGTCACTTTGGCTTCTTTTGTCTATGGTAAGTAGTACACTGCCAGATGAATAAACCCATAAAGTCTCATAATTACATACAACAGTGTCTGAGAAACTGAGTCAAATGCATAAACTAAATGTAATAGCTGGAGTATGAAAAGTGGGCCATTGCAACCAAATTGTTTTGTGGTGAGTGGTACCTTCCAAATTAATACAACCATCAAGTTTAATGACTACATACAACAGTCAGGAAACTGAGCTAAATGCAACTAGATTTTGGTATCTAAAATGGGTATACTCTATCTGAAGACCAAACAGATAAACAATGTGTCACAACTGACTACTGATTAATGTCATCAGAATTAAGTTCATGACATGTACATAATGTACTGTACTGTCTTGCTAACCTTCAGGATAGGCAAGACAATCTCTTTCATTTATAATGGCTTGTACAGAAGTATATGAAGAAAAAATATTCTTCTGTCTTAGCGCAGACAAGCTAAAATATCATAAGTATGCCTTATTCGATATCTCACAAGTATACCCGACTCATATCTCTTAAGTATGCCTTATTTAACATCTTGTAAGTGTGCCTTATTTAATATCTTGTAAGTATGCCTTATTTAACACCTCGTTAAGTATGCCTTTTTTTTGTAATTATGCCTTATTTAACATTTCATAAGTATGCCTTATTTAACACCTCGTAAATATGCCTTATTTAACACCTCATAAGTATGCCTTATTTAACACCTCGTAAGTATGCCTTATTTAACACCTCCTAAGTATGCCTTATTTGTAAGTATGCCTTATTTAACATCTCTTAACCATGCCTTACTTAATATGTTAGGCCTCTTTGTAACTCCCCTTCCTCTCTTTTCATTTGCTCCTGAAACTAAAAAGGTTTTGAGGTATATGTGACATAATTAATACTTAATAATTAAAAAGCAGAGTGACAACACAAAAACAGAGAGACAACACAAAGTTTGCACTAAATGGATTTTCCTTTCTACAAAATATGTACATAAGCATGCACACTACACATACAAGTATTGTTTTAAAAAGTTGTCAAGAATAAGCCTTCAAACAATACACTATCAAGCTAATAATTACAAACCTAACCTTGTAAGAGAACAGTAGAAACCAAAAACTATATCACAATGATCAGCAGGTATAGAGTGGACATAAATGCATAGTAATAAATACAATCTTTGGCAGTGTTCCAAGGAATGCAGTATCTTGTCTGTGAATGATGGTAAGATGACAATGCCTTCTGTTCACAATGGCGAGACAGGAAATCCTTGCTTATCCGAGTACAATAAGTAAGCTTTCTCGTTGTATTACACTGAAGTTTTAGTTGAATACATTAACTGATATAGAAGATAATATGACTTCTCAAAACTGTAACATAGTATGTTAACATTCTAAACACCTCTGCAATCATCATTGATACTGCTGTTGAAAAAGAGATCTTTATGTGGAAAAAGTGATTTTTATTCACAGGTGAGCCAACTAATGCTTAAAAAGTGAATTTTGTTGTCAGTGATTTTGTTTTGTTGCAGAAATTACTTTAGTGGTTTTAACAATTAACAATTCTTACTTCATAATATATGATTCTTTCTTTAGCCTCAGTTAAGAATTTGATATGAAACAAGATGTTCTTCCAACAAAAAAAATTAACAGGAGGTCAAAGTGGGCATGATCTTGTTCAATTGGCTTAAAAACTTTAACAACCTTTTCACCAAACAGGCTTATGGAGTATTGTAAAAAAAACAACCCTAGTTAAACAATCTCCCAACCTTTTATATCATGTCAGCTTATTTTAATTCACTATAGTCAGATAAAAATTATTTTGTATAAAAATGGCATAATTTCATAATATAAACCCCTGTAATTAGTTCAATAAAAACTGGATAAGAACTATTGTCTCTTAATAGACACTTTCTCAGCCAATCAGATGCGAGTCACTTCATTAATATATGCCCATCTCATTTAGTGTAGACCCTTAGATCATAATGATACAAGCTTATGTACCAAATATGAGCAAATTTCACTATGTCATTCCTAAGAATTGTGACAAGTTCAGCAAATCAGACACAAGGTCTGGTAATAAATATACACAGATCGTACTCGTAATCAGATTCATCCAACATCTTTATGATGTACAACTATTTAACAAGTTTGATCAAAATCTGATCAAAAAAGAGTAGTTAGCTGCAGTTTTTATTTCATTCACTCAAGTCTAAACCTAAACTTACTAAAAAAAAATCTGATTGGAGGAAATTTAATTCCAACTTAAAATTGATGAAGTCCTGACTTGATTAAGGCAATGTCAGTGAAGTTAGAGCCAGTACAACTAAATTTCCTAAAATATAATTTTCAAAAAATATTTGTAAATAATGCTGACTTACCACGAAGCATAATACATTACTGGAAGTGAATTTAAAAAACCTCAAGGTCATGAATATGCAAATTTGATAAGGTTGTGACAATTTTTGAGGTCTAATAATTGAATTTTATAATTTCCCCTACCATGTGTCTGTTTATACTATTAGCGTATTAATAGTTCCACCATTTGCTGTAAGACCCTCCTACCCTTGTTCACACTAGAAAAATCTTCATAAATAGGACAAAAAATGTAATGCTTATATGTCTTATTGCTTTAAATCAAATAACCTAAATTCCAAACTTGAGCTAAATCTGAATATTTTTTTTTTACCATCAGACCTCAACTTCCTCTATCTTTATATTTTAACCTTGGTGGAACCATGTAAGTTTAATGCTCCCACACCTTAACCTGTATAAAGTACTGTGCAATGACTCACAACATACATCAGCTGGCAGCCATTTTTTGGTCACAGAAATTAGTTTAGGAAGTATCAACATAGTCAGTCTATAAATATGCATCCTGACATATAACCATAGCAATCTTGAACTTGGAACTGGCACAGAGATAATCCTGTGGAGGGAGGGTTTCTTATGTAACCTTTTAAACACCTTAGAAGAGAAGAAGAGAAACAATGTTGCTGTTGAATTTCTTGAACTTAATGGCCATAAAAATGTTCAGTAAATCTCTGAAGAATAGTCCTACTTGAATACCTTGTATATAAAGTCTACACCTGTTATAATGCCATGCATTATACAGACATCCTTACTTATTTCCAACCAATTGCCTATAGTGGATTTTCCCCCTCTGGAATTCCAATCATCCTGGCAACCTAGCCTACAATTGGCCAAATATGTCATTTTCTATACTAATACCTCAATTACATTGCCCACTGATTCCAAAGACATTAATCAGTACCATCTATCATGCAATAAGTTCTTCAAACAATTGTTGCATTTAGAATATCAACACCTTGGTGCTAACAGACAAGAAATACAAAGAGATCATAAAATCAATCAAAGACTGCTGCAAAACTTGCCAGTAAATGGTCACATTAAACAACGTCCACATATCTGATTTCCATTTTTAAAATCCTTCTCATCATGGATCTAATATATAGACTTCAAATTTCACAATACCAACAATTTTTCATAGTGAAATGAAATCTACAATGAAGAAAGAAATAGTAAAGATCATCAGACTGATTTATAATTCAAGTTATATTTATTTCATCAGAGCTCAAGTGATTATACTTTTTATATGATGATACCTGCATACACCTTTTACAATTTAGTAATTAAAAGTGATGGAATTAAATTAAATTGTATGAAATACTTTGTACATTGTGTTTTCTTATTATTAAAGTCTAAGTTCAGACCTGATTATACTGATAACTTCATTATAATACCAATTTATCTAAGTAAGAATGTTGGCATTATTGTTATTGTTACTGCAGGGTTTAATGCCATTTTCAGCACAAGATAGGCTATACATGGCAGTCAGTATAAATGGTGGAGGAAGAACCCGGGAAAACCCCAGAAAGAACCACCGACCCATGAGAAGCTATTGGCAAGCTTTCTCACATACCCATATTGGCCGAACCCAAGATTCAAACCCACGCAGACAGAGGTGAGATGGCAGTGATCTGTAATGGTGAGCGCTTTAGACCACTCGGCCACTCGGGGCCCCTGTTGGCATTATAACAAGTGTATACTGAAATTTGATTAAAAAAGGAACAATATATGGGAAACATTCAAAATTACAGGCTTGTGTTTCAAAACATTGTTTATTAAATTTCCAAGTTGATTTAAAAGTATAAAATGATGCAGAAGAACCCGTGGATTATTCTAGGATTTCAAGTTAAATCTGCTACGAAATCAAATATCTCTCACTACCCACTGAAGGAAAATCTGTTTGATATGAATAAGAAACAATGAAATACAGCAAATTTACATACAGAGATATTAACACTGGTGTTAGCAATCAACAACTTCAGATGGCAAAACCTTTCAATAAGAACATATACAGTGATTTAGTGGCTTATACTGTTGTCTGAAGAATTTGGCTTTGAAAGTTGACGACATATATAAACATATTTTTTGATGCTGTGTACACAATGCACGTGGACTAAATTTATTGACACAGGAATAAGCAGAAAATCAAATAGTGCAGAAATTTTCTGCTGTAATGCAAAATTGAATACAATTTATTGCTTTGAGGAAATTCAACAACTACCAGGGAAATTCTAGCACCAGTCTAGCATCCAGAATATACTGTATAGGCTCGATTCTAAGGTGAGTTCAACTGCAAACTGAATAGACCCAGATGTGTCGTAGCATAATACACCTGCAGATCAGGGTTTATGTTGTTTGTTCTACTGATTATTCCTAACAAACTGCAGAGACCCAGATCTGCAGGCACATTATTCGCTGGCAGGTTTGGGTCTGTGCAGTTTGTAGTTGGATTCATCTTGTAAGTGGGTATATACAATACTTTTTTTTATACTGAATTTAATCATGCCTCACTTTCATCATATAATGGAAACAATATGAAAAGGGTTCTATGGCTCACTTTACATCTAGAAACTGAACTGCGAAAATTCATCCTAAACAAATGATTTTTATCTTAAAACGACTACAGTGATATGATAGATCCCTGCTTTCAGAATTCTATTAATTTATGATTTAAGTTGTACAGTGAAATGGTATTATATATGTACATATGTATAGAGTTTAATGGCTAGTCAGCACAATCCAGGCTATATAGAGCTAATTAAAAGTTCTAAAAATATAAAGGGAAACCTTTGAAACCTTTAGGAAGATTAATCCCTTCCAAATAAAAGTAACTATGTTGTCCTTCAAGATATAAGACTGTAGAGAATCAACTTTTATAATTAAAGCTTTCAGGAGCCTACAAATAAGAAATCAACAAACATCACAAAATGGCAAATCCTCAACTGCATGACTGATATGCAAACTCAAAAAAACAAATCTTACAAGATCTCCCCCCCCCTTTTGTCCAGTCAATTATTAATTTAGCTAAAAACATAAAAGGAAAGTGTTTTTATGTTGAGATTAATCATGTGTACATACAGATGGACAGATGTGCATACAGACATTAAAGTGATTGTTCTTTGCATCATCCACCAAGGCGGCCTCAACAAAATTTAACTTGATCTAAAAGAATTTATTTGTCCAAGCTAACAATTTCATGCTTGATGGAGCTGTGAAAAGCTGAATGAATTTTAAATATTAACTTGCCAAGAAACTTAGATTTTTTTAAAAATCACGAATAATATAAATCAAACTTGATTCTGTATGAACTCAACTTGGAGTGATTCATACTTCTAACACTCTATCTGAAGGTTGTCAAAGACCTGATCACTGTATCTAAAGGGTGTCAAGACCCTATCACTGTATCTCAAAGGTGTCAAGATCCGATCATTGTATCTAAAGGGTGCCAAGACCCTATCACTGTATCTAAAGGGTGTCAAGACCTGATCACTGTATCTCAAGGGCATCAAGACCTGATCACTATATCCAAAGGGTGTCAAGACCTGATCACTGTATCAAAAGGCTGTCATGACCATATCACTTTATCTAAAGGGTGTCAAGACCTGATCACCATATCCAAAGGGTGTCAAGACCTGATCACTGTATCAAAAGGCTGTCATGACCATATCACTTTATCTAAAGGGTGTCAAGACCTGATCACCATATCCAAAGGGTGTCAAGACCTGATCACTGTATCTAAGGCTGTCAAGACCTATCAAAAGCAACTGCTTATATATGGAACATCAAACTACATTATGTACATATGCAGTACATATGTCACTTCACATGCATTCTATTCTAAATTTCACATTTCAAACCAGAGGGTCAATAAATCATCAATTGTGTACATGTTAAATATAAGCAAAGAATGAATCAATTCCTTCAATGGCCAAATGCCATGTAGCAGGTTATAATTAAACTTGAATGAAGTAAGTACAATTTGTTCCAAACCAGATGGATATGATCTGGAAAAGAACACATACCATATATTGATACTCCGCCTTCTTTTCACTTCCCCCGAGACCTATGTCTATCCTACATAACAATTTGCAGACTCAGGGAACAAAGTTAAGGCCAATAAGTGATCACTGCATTAAAGAAAAGCTTAAAATAAAATGTATACTTTAATTCTATTCATTGAAATGAATTGACTATTATTTTCATTGATATCATACTGTATGCAAGGACATAGAAGACTTAACAGATGACTGTACTAGTTTTATTTAAATATCTATTAAGACCTCGAATACAATGTGGTATGAATCAAAGGTTATCTTCAATACCTGTATGTACATGTGTGAATGTATGTATGTGTCTATGTATGCATGTACATGTGTATGTATGTGTGTGGTTTAATAGCACATCTGCAAAATCTTTAACAGACAGTACAGAGTAAGTCTACATAATCACAAAAAGTATACACAACAAAGATAAAGTCCAAAAATGATAAAATCATTAAAATACAAAGTCAAATTTTTATATAAATTTCATTCATTTTAAAACATCCGTGACCACATCAACTCAAATATAATCATGGAACAAATCCTAGGGAAAAAGACTGCCTCTACAGACCACTTCTTATGACATGCCAGCAGGTGCACCCATCCTATTCTACATCCCCGAGCCTGCCAGGGGGAGATAATGCAAATTTTACTAACTTATGATTTAAAGAATCATGTCTAGATAATTCAAATCTTTTTGTTTGTTTTCTCTGCTTTCTGTATTGTTTGGATAGAGTGTGTTTAGGTATTGGTTTGTAGTATCAGTTTAAACAACTCCACCATACCACAAACACCACAGCAGAATATATATTCAAGAATATAATAGAGATCTAGTGGATCTACCAACAAAACTTTTAAGAAAAAGCATCATGAAACACACATAAATAAAAAAATAGAAAATTCAACAGTGAATGTATAGAGTACAGTACTAATTTTTTCACAACATTATGATACATGTCAAAACACATTTTGTACAATATCTTGATCTGAAGCTCAATAATGCAAATCGAACAAAAATATTTCATTCCATGACTTGAAACTGGATAGCTAAAAAAGATCATGGCATAATCATTAGAGAGCTTTCCTTTCATAGTAATGAAAATCTATGTAGTATCAGATGTTTAATGTTCTTTTTTCCCCAAAATAATTTTAAAAATGATTTTTCCTTTTCAGATTCACAGATTTATATTTCTGATTTTGACAAAAGTCAGTCTAGTCCATTGAATATGTAACCTTTGGAACTCAATTCACAACTTTTTTTGTCACAACTGTACTTTCATAAATACATAACACCCATATATGAAATTTTTGTATTCCCAAGCAGTGCACATGTATACTAGCTGGATAACAAGGTGAACATGGATATTCGTGTTTCAAGTCAATAAATGAACACCACGTATATTTTTTGCATTGTGCAGCACTGCTATCATCTTGCCCATTCAACCACATTCAACCAACTTGATCTCTTGCGATAGATACAAATAAATTTATACAATATATCAAACTGTTTGTTAAAGTACCAATCGTTTACACATTTTCAACATAACCAAACAGTGATCAGCACTGACCCAGTGCTACCACTGTGTAATTCATTGACATATCAGGGTCTACATTCTGCACTTTACACCTGACATCAAGCAAACACTGATGTGCCATTGCAGATGTATAGCTGGGTATACACAGCAATTGCAAGCAATCTATAAATTAATGGATACAGTATTTCTTGAAAGCATCTAGAGTTTAGATACATGACCTATCCTGTGTTATTTCCAATCTGCTCTTGCCCTGATGTACCAGATGACCCTGGATTGGTGTGTTGCATTGGGGAATTCCCCATCCCCATACTGTTAGGACCTGGCTGCATTCCCTGAAGACCTGACATTTGACTGTAAGGGTTTGTAGGTATGTGCATGGAGAAGTACATTGGCCCACTAGGTCCAGTCTGTGCTGGGTACATCATTGGGGGCATTGAGAAGGGATACGGGGTCATTGGGTATCCCATGTAAGCAGGTTGGATGGACATGTTGGGTTGAGGGACCATCATGTTAGACAACGAGTTTGTGGTCAGTGGATTATAAAGACTGTTGTTCTGATTGTTATTGCCTGCCATACCACTGTTACTGCTATTGTTTTCTGCATTATTCACAGGATTTGAGTTCTGCCTCTGCCCTGAGGGATGGGGCTGGTGATAGTCAGAAGTGGATCCCATCCCCTGGGATCCAGGGAAAGGGTAGGATGACATATAGGGTGTCTGATTTGCACCTGTCACCTGACTACCATAATAATTCATGCTGGGCATGCTCATATGGGGCAGGGTCCCTCCCATATGAAAGTATGGGTTTGGATTGTATCCCATTTGTGGTGAGTTATAGGACAAGGGATTTGGCATTGACATCGAGTTATAGGACATCATTGCTGCCGAATCGGTTTCCATCAGGTCATAACTTACAGGTGAGGTAGAGTTTATTTCATTTGATGAGACTGAGGTGGCCATGGGGAAGTCAGAGGTAGATGCACCTCCTGTGAGATTCAGAAGAGCACTAAGGGGAGATAAATCTGACCTGAAGTCTCCAAATGGGTCAGAGTCTGGATTCATAAACTGATAACTAGAACTATTTCTCAAAGAATCATCTGCCTGAGCTACTGAGTTAACAGTGTTGGTATTGGAGTACACTGCTGATGTCAAACTGGGTACAGACTTGCTGGAGGTCAGAGTTGTCAGATTTGTACTAGGAGTGTAGTCAAATGGAGGCTGGTTGAAGTTTTGCATAGACATACTATGGTTAAGAATTGGCAAGCTAGTGCTTGATGTATGTAAACTAGACACTGATGTTACTGTTTCAGATTTTTGTCTCTCCACAGTGATGCTGTCAGTTTTTGTACTGTTTTCAGGTCCCTTCACAAAAGAGATTTTGGATGTTGTCCCAGCTGGCACAATGTCTGAGGTAAAAGGGTACGATTTTTCTATATTTGGCTTGAGCATTCCAGATTTTTGTGTTGACATCCATGTGTTAGATGTTGAAATCCCAACATCTGCTGCTGAAGAACTGTCATTAGAACTTGATTCAATTGCACTAAATGATGGCTGACAAACTTTCTGTGCTTGTTTTGAGTCATAAACAGTTCCACTTGATGAAACACTGACACTGGGTGCTGGTGAACTGTCACCAGGTTGTGTGTTTGCATTAACACTGACACTGGGTGCTGATGCGCTGAAACTTTCACTTGACATGCCAGACTTTTCCAATTGGTTGCTTAGAGACACAACAGCAGCTGGTACAGTTTTTGATGCCATTCCTTTGGAAACAGATATGACAACTGGTTGTGTGACAGTGGCTGGCTTGACTGGAGCTATAGGTAGTTTAGTAGATGGAGCAACCTTTACTGCAGGCACTGATGTTCCTAACAAAAACAAACAAGATATTATTATACTGATCATATATAATGGGCAAAGTTCATACATCTGACATACAAGGAAATAGGTTAAAAATGTGTTACAAATACTATGGAAAACATCTGAATCTGGCAAACCATAAACACTATCATTGTTGTTCATGCTTGATCAATTACCAAAAATATAAACAAGAGGCCAAAGGGGGCCTGATATCACCTACCAGGCTTACATAACATAACAGCTGACCATTTCAACAAGCAGGCTCATTGTAAGAACACAACCTATGTAAGCTATCTCCCAAATTTAATATACTGATTTTACCTATTTTACTAAATTCAGATAAAGGTTCTTTTTAAAGATAAACACATAATACATACTGTCTCTTATTCTGCTTGTAACTGAAGATCTTGATGATGTCGACCTATAGTTTCCAGATATAAAAAGGTAACTAGTTCTGCCAATCGAATGAAATGTATCTAATTAATATGCCATGATCTCACTTATTATAGATCCTCTTTATGACAGTGATAATATAAACTTAATGTGGAGAAAATCTAAGTGGAAATTGACTTGAGTGGCAACAAGCTCGGTCAATTAGACACAGAATTACTTCATGGTATGCTCAGATCATGCTCATATTCAAACTCATCCAATATTTTAATAATATAAAATTATTTTAATTGTTTTATCAAAATCTGATCAGAAATGTTGTTGCCAGATTGTTTACAAGATCAATCAAACAGCTGGTGTGATGTAATATGGCACCCTGTGTAAAACAGACATTTGGTGCCCCCTCCCCTTGATCTGTTTTCATACTTTGAAAATATGTAAAGAACAGTAAATCTGACCAAATAAAAAGATTATGCAGAAAAAACTTTTTCATTTAATTTGATTTCCTTGTCTGAGTTTTGTACTCCGTTTATTCTCCAAGACAACAGAATCTTATTATTATGCCTGAATTTCACCTAGCTTGAGCAGGCCCAGATCAGACACAGAATCTTATTATGATGCATGAATTTCATATAGCTTGAGCAGGCCCAGATCAGACACAGAATCTTATTATGATGCATAAATTTCACATAGCTTGAGCAGGCCCAGATCAGACACAGAATCTTATTATGATGCATGAATTTCATATAGCTTGAGCAGGCCCAGATCAGACACAGAATCTTGTTATGATGCATGAATTTCACATAGCTTGAGCAGGCCCAGATCAGACACAGAATCTCATTATGATGCATGAATTTCACATAGCTTGAGCAGGCCCAGATCAGACATAGAATCTTATTATGATGCATGAATTTCTCACAGCTTGAGCAGGCCCAGATCAGACATAGAATCTTATTATGATGCATGAATTTCACCTAGCCTGAGCTGGCCCAGATCAGACACAGAATCTTATTATGATGCATGAATTTCACTCAGAATCATACTCAATCCAAATCTTGATTTACCTAGCTGATCAAAATCATGTCAAAAAGACAGTCTCCAGAATGGTAATAAAGAATAATAAAAAAAACATTATATGTCTTGATGATATTAAGCCTATTTTCCAATAAATATGACCAGAAATAGAATCACCAAAGTACTAACAAGCTCACCAATCAAATGCAAACTCACCCTATGTATGCTTGGAACTTGCTGTCAACTGTATTTGTTTAAGAGCTTAATGACTTAAGCCTACTCACCAAGTTTGATCAGAATAGGAATTAGAAAACAATCTCAACAAGTTCAACCAATCAGATGCAAAAATCACCTCATTGATGTACACGGATCTTATTCATTGTTGACCAAGTCAAAGATTATAATGATGCAAGGACCGCTCCGGTGGCCTAGTGGTTAGAGCGTCCGCCTCGGATGCGGGAGGTCGTGGGTTCGATCCCCGGTCGAGTCATACCAAAGACTTACAAAAATGGTACTAACAGCTGCCTCGCTTGGCGCTCAGCATTAAGAGGTTAGTGTTAGGACTGGTCGGCCTGGTGTCGGGATAATGTGACTGGGTGGGACATCATGCTACATGTCTGCGGCATGATGCCCCAGTGCTAGACATCACTATAAACTGCCACACTGCAGACATCGTAGCGATATGACTGAAAAATTGTTAAAGCTACGTTAAAAATCATAATCACATCACATCACATAATGATGCAAGTATATTCCAAGTATGATCAAAATCTAAACAGAAATATGGTCTTCTGAATGTCAATAAGCTCAGTCAATCAGATATAAGATCACCTCATAAGCATGCATGGGACCCACTAACATAAAACTTAGTCAAGATTTTAATGTTGTATGCAGATATTCCACATTTTATCAAAATAGGATCAGAATGAGTGAGTGATTTGGATTTTTAATGTAGCTTTAATAATATTTCAGTTATACTGCCTCCATGTCTAGAGTATGGCAGTTTATATAGTGATGTCTAGCACCGAAGCATCATGCTGCAGACATGTAGCATCATGTTCCATCCAGTCATGTTATCCTGACACCAGACCGACCAATCCTAATACTAACCACTTAATGCCGAGTGCCAAGTGAGGCAGCTGCTAGTACCATTCTTATAAGTCTTTGGTAAGAGTCAGCCAGGGTTCAAACCCGCAGCATCCTGTATCCGAGGCAGATGCTCTAACTACTTAGCCAACAGAAGTGGTAAAATTTTTGGATCAGAAATAAGGTTTCCCAAGAGGTAACAACATTCATCAATCAGAGGCACATTCAGTGATTAATATGTGTATAAATCTCACTATCGAATTTAAACTGATATTCCAAGTTCCATTGAAATCAGATCAGAAATAGTGACACAAGAATGGTAACATTCAATTTTGACACAAGGCCATTCCTTGAGCCAGATGAGTTAATATTTTACTAAAACCTGGTAAAAAGAAATCTTATAAAATGAAAATAATATGTACTCAATCAACAAAAGGAATTTAAATCAGGAGGGCTGACCTTACAAAACTGCATGCATCAAACCAGGATCTAAAAACATTTTTAATCTCACAACTTTAATGAGCATATAGTTTAAGCACAATAAACTATCAGTAAATGAGTGCTTATAGCCACCACCACCCCAACCACCCCCACCACCCCAACCACCCCCACAAAGATATGAACTGTAAATACAATGTTAAAAATGGGGAGAAAACTCTGAAAGTACCAATCTTACAAAAGCCAAATTTTATATGGGTCACAAACTCTTGTTATGATGCAAATTCACAACAAGTTTCATTGATCTCAAATAGTTACAGAAATAACCAGACAAGTGTGTGACAGATTGACAATTTGGGCACAAATCTCAAAATGCTGATCAGACAGACTCTATTTTCTACAGGACACAGTGTCTCATCATGATACGAAAAAAACCAAGTTTCATTTCAAAGGGTTTAGGAGATATTCAGTAAACAGACAGACTAATGGCTGAACCAGCTGACTCCAGAATACCCTTTCAAACTTCAATTGCAGCCCAGGGGGAGGGGGATAATGAGAAAACAATTATCCAAAAATTTTCTGCACATTAAATTTTTGGGACAGGGTCATATATATAGAAACCTGCACATCAAACATTTTATTGGCCATCATTAATATGTTAAAGTTTCATGTGACAATTCAGTATGAACAATTTTCCTACAAAGAAGTTCTGAACTTAAAACAGGATAATGATTAACTGATGTATTGACAAGGCAACAATTTTTGGTTTTATTTGCATTTTCTTAACAACTGCAACTTTGTTAATGAATGGATATTGCTAATTTCATGTCTCTATTTCAAAGGGTATTAGAGCAAAAGTGCAGAAGTGGGGAAGAAATTGATTTGTAACTTTAACCTTTTTGATAAAACATTGGTTAATACACGAGAAACATTAAACAGAGAAACATAAGTGTGGTTCATGGTTCATCCTGAGACTTCAAACAACTTTTAAAATATGAAGCGGAAACAAAAACATGTGTTAGATACATAAATGTGTAACCTTGAAGACTGGACCCCAAATGTAGACTACAAGACACCTTCTACTGACAATGTACATGTGTACCAAATTTCATTAATTTATCTTAAACAGCTCATAAATTATATTGCAGAAGGGAAAACGTTACAAAAACCTAAAATCTGGCTTGTGACCTTGACCCTGAAAAGAGGATCCCTAATCTGGTACATGACAAATACAGCAATTCTTGTCTCTTTAGTCTCAGCTGGCTCTAAAGTTATAGAGCTGAATGGAAAGTATGAAGATATTGACCCAAGACCCTGACCTTCAAGATAGGACCCACAATGTGATATGTTACACATCTGTTAATGATGATGTATGAAATATACTAAGTTACATCTCATAATTTCAAATGGCTCTTAAATTATACAATGAAAAGGAAAGTGATAGAAAACTGACTTACGATTAGGATCTTGAATATACACTTCTGAATGTGGTACATGAAATACTTTTTAATAACAATGTATAAGTATTCCAAGTTTCATTCCAAAGGCTAAAAGACAAAATAAACAAAAAACTTAAAAATATTGACCTATGACCTTGACCTTGAAGACTGGACCACCAAAGCTGTACACAACACATCTTCTAATGATGACATAGAAGTACACAAAGTATCACTTAATCTCTAACATGCATGAATTTATTCACTGTAATGGAAGGTGTGATGGAAAGCTTTAGTTGTGACCTTAACCATGAAAATATGATACCCAATGGGAAGGATCTACACCTTTTAATGATGATGTGAAAGCATATCAAGTTTCATACCACAGTCTCAGACAACTCTGATGTTACAGACTGGAACAGAACCTGTGATGTGAAGCTAAAAACAATGAACTGTAACTTTCACCTTGAAAACAGGACACCCAAAGTTCCTCATCACAAACCTTCTAATGATGATATACAAAAAAAAGATCATAATTTATCTGTTAATATCAAATATGAAGGAATTCACAGAAAGAAAGCAATGTGAGCAGGAAAACTTAAAATGGTGAGTCATGACCTTGACCCTGATGACAGACCCACTATTTAAGTCCTGACACAACTCCAAATTATGATATACCAATATACCCAGTTTCAATCTTAATATCAAATGGCTTTAAAAGTCATAGAGTGGTACATAAAGTGTAACAGAAAACTTAAAATACTGAGCCATGTTCTTAGCCTATGATTGACCCCCTAATGAAGTCCTGACACACCTCCAAATTATGATGTACAAGTATATCAAATTTCGATATTAATATCAAATGGCTTTAAAGTCACAGAGTGGTACATAAAGTGTTATGGATAACTTAAAATAGTGAGTCATGACCTTGAAGACAGAATCCTCTATGAGGTATATGACATGCCTTCTAATGATGTATCAATAGCGAGTCATGACCTTGAAAATAGAATCCTCTATGAGGCATATGATGTGCCTTCTAATGATGATGTATCAATAGTGAGCCATGACCTTAAAAACAGAATCCTCTATGAGGCATGTGACATGCCTTCTAACGATGTATCAACAGTGAGTCATGACCTTGAAAACAGAATCCTCTATGAGGCATGATGTGCCTTCTAATGATGATATATCAATAGTGAGCCATGACCTTAAAAACAGAATCCTCCATGAGGCATGTGACATGCCTTCTAATGATGATGTATCAATAGTGAGCCATGACCTTGACAACAGAATCCTCTATGAGGCATGTGACATGCCTTCTAATGATGATGTATCAATAGTGAGCCATAACCTTAAAACAGAATCCTCTATGAGGCATATGACATGCCTTCTAACCATGATGTATGACCAGACACCTTTTATTCCTTAATCTCAAGTGGAAACAAAAAGTGAACAGATGGATGGATTGAAACCTGGGTATTATTTTCCTCACTTTTTGTGAAGAATTTACACAATTACTTGATGTTGAAAAAATGATGGGATAAATTTATAAAATTCTCCTCAAATCTTGGTTCGTGACAAGAAGTTTCATTCACATGACAAAGAAATCCAGAGAAATACAAATCCTTAGTTTTCAAGTCCTTTTATCATTACTTCCAGTAATGTTTATGTAATTTACATCATTTGGTTAAGAAGAAGTAACATCAATTTTATATCAGCAAGGGCATGACTATTACATCTGAAACTATTACATACTTAAGTGTGAAATAAAGTGACTTATTGGCAAAATAATTTTCATGTTTTCGTTACTATATTTTCATGTGTGAAAAATGTATCCTTACATTTTAACATGTGAAAATATAAGATTTCCCATCATGCCATGTGACACTTGATTGTGTGTGCCTACAAAAAGTTGTACCTGCAGCAACAAAAACAAGTACTTTGTGAGTCAGAACAAATAAATAGAAACTGCCTTACATTTCAGACATGGAAATTGATCTTTGATAAAGAAATCTGACCAGATACTGTTCGAATCTCAAGTTATTTTCCCTTACTTCCCGGACAACGACAAACCTGCTGTGATGAATTGCTGAATTGGACTTGAATTGTTTTCAGACAGAGTCAAATACTTTACAAAATGACAAAAATGTAATTTACAGCAACAGATTAGGTCAACCCAATGCTACCGCCTTCTTAAGTCATGTATATTTATATGATCAGGCTATGAAAGGGAGGTGAATTTATAAACGGGGTAGAGGTGAGCATGTTGTGCAGAAATGTGAGTTTAACCTTCAAAACTTTGATTCTAGAGTAGGTCTGGTATATATTAAAAAGACAATTTTCTTTCCCTATGTTAATACTGGATATATTTTATCTTGTGGTACCAAAAATCATCTATCTTAACTTGTGGCTATTAACATAGGAAAAGAAAATATCCTTTGTTTATTACAAATGAATGAAATGATGAGAAAAAAATAAACAAAATTCGTGAGAAAAATAATAAATCAAGTGACTGGTACCAAAGGAAGTAAGTTCCAGGCTTTTAGTTAAATTAATGTAGCCATTGCTAAACTTTGAGATACCAAATATCCTCGCTTATAAGTTGAGTCAAACTGCAAACAAAGATCCTAATACTCCTAACAAACTGCACAGACCAAGATCTGCCAGCACATTATGTGATGGCAGATCTGGGTCTTTTGCAGTGTGCAGTTGGGCTTGTCTTAAGTGAGTATATATGGTAGTTCCATCCATTGGGACAGAATAACAGTGACTAATAAAACCATAATAAGTAAGTCTTGCCTTGTATTATTTTTCACAATCAAGATATAAATCAGGAATATGGACATCATGCTTATTACCTGTGCTGGTGGTCACAGTCACGGTTGGAGCTGTAGCAGAATTTGCAACTCCTTTGGCTACATTTGAAGTGGAGACCATGGCGGTGGTGGCAGTGGTGCATGTAATAGTAGTTGTTGTATTTGGAGTGGTGCTTGCAGGCAGACCACCTGATTTGGATCGCACAGCAAAGATCTTTCCATCAGTTGTTCGGATGTATATCCCTTTAGGGGTCTTGATGATGAGAACTTGCTGACCAGCTGCAATCTTGTTAGGTTTGGGAACTCCTGAATTGGTAGCTGTGTTTGTTCCTGGCAGTAAGATATCTGGAATGCAGAGAAGCAATTATCTCTAAGTGTATTTGATAGGAAAACAAGGCCAGAGCATGAATGTCAAGCCCATGATAGAAACATATCTGTAAAACGTGTTCTTGACACCAAAGTAAAAAAGTTGAACTTGCATTTAGCCGAATAATTTGTCTTAGCAATCATAATGTTTCATCAAAAGTATGAAGAAATCCATAAAGGAGTTTTGGAATCGAAGGGTTAGAAAAAAAATTAAGAAAATGGAAAAACATAAATCAAAACCATAATACAAAATTTCCATGACAATGACCTTGAAATTTGCCCCAAAGTCAAATGGGGTCAGCAAATGTGTTGCCAAATAAATTGTCTTGGATTCATAACAATTCATCCCAAGTATGAATAAAATCCATTTTGTGGTTTAGGGAAGAACTTCAACCAAAACCTTCATTTAAATAGTGACCCTGACTACATGGTCTACATACAGAGAGCAAGAATTTTACAGAATTAATTGCCTTAGATCCATCCTGAATTATTCCAAGTGATGAACAAAATATATAGAGTTTTGGAAATATAAGCAAATGAAAAACTTTACCCAAAATGTTAACACAATTTTTTTATGACTGTAATCTTGACCAAAAAGGTCAAATGAGCAAAAGAGGGCCTTGCTTGATGAAATTGTTTTGGCATCATTATGATTCATTCCAGGTATGAGCAAAATCTATTATCTGGTTTAGGAAATATAAGCCAATTAAAAAACTTTAGCCAATACCTTACAGCAAATTTATTATGCAACATTCACTTTAAACTCAAAAGATCAAGCAAGCATGCCAAAGAATGAAGTGTCTTAACTGTACAATCATTTATGCCCAGTATTATGAGGCTCTATCAATGGATTTTTGAGCTACTGAAAAACTTAAACCAAAATCTTTAATTGCAAATGCTGGTGGTGGCAGCGGTTGAGAAGTGACTGCTTTTGCTCATCACAGAGGCTCAGTGGTAAATGTGCTGGACTGACAACTGAAAGGGTGCAGGTTTGAATCTCACAATCAGATTAGCTACCATAATGTGTTCTTGAGCAATGTTCTTTACTCCTAATGCCATGGCACTAAATTACCTCATATGTTGCTGTGCCATAAAATACCAAATCAACCAATCAATCAACTTATTTTCCACAGAGTAATCTGTTCAGCAAGGCAAAGCTTGTTTGCCAGTAATACAGAAAAACAGCCTATTATGTTTTTAGCTGCAAGATGAACAACACATACTGGGACACATTCAGAAGTTTTTATGGGGAGGGAGGGGCAAACTAATTTTAATTATGTAATACTTACTATTATTGCACAGTGGTCTTTCCATCCTCCAATTAGTAATTGGAGGTCTTAAATAAATAACATAATCCCAATCAGATACCTTAGCTCATTTCAATTGGAATATCGATACATGCCAACCCCCTGCGAGGTGTAAGCTATACTATTGCTATTATAAGTGGCAAAAAAGTGTAAGCTGGAACAAAAAGTGTGATCTATATATTACACGCCAGAACTACAGCACATGTGAAAAAGATACATTTATTTTTGCTACTAGAATGGTTCTACAACTGGTCAAAATTCTTGTTACAAAGGGCAAAATTCATATGGATTAGAAACAGAACACAAACACAAAATATATTGAAAATTATTTATATTCACTCACTTCAACTAGTCTACATGTGTAACTTTTGCTGAATGATTGTAAACTAGAATTTTGCAATGACCATCATGATGTGCTCAGAGTACTGTATACTCTCATTTTTTTCTTTCAGAGTTTGTAAAGCAGTGTTGATTTGTCCTTTTTTACACAATTTGTTTCGAAGTTTGAAAAGATCCATCTGCTAGAAATTTTTGTTTTGTTTTGCTCAACATCTGCCACCATTTTGTTTAAAAGTATAGATTGGTCAGCTATACAGCTAGCCTATCAATATAATGAATCTGTGAGAAAAGGTTCATGTTTGAAGAAATCCTTCTGTTTTCTTGGAAACAGGTCATAAGCAGTTACTATACATAGCAAATAAGGGATGTACTCTTATGCTATTATTATGCAGTAGTCTTTTTAAGAATTTTCTCAAATTTGTAAGAGTGGATTTAAAGAGATGATAATAAAAATGATAAAACAACTTTTTTTAATTTATATTTTATTTTTTAATATACCAAAATAGGATAATCCATATACATGTAAGTGTAAAACATAATGTGGTTTAAAAAAAGTGTAATGATTATGCCAAAAGCATAATGGTTAGCATGTATGAATTATCATCCCTCTGAGTTTAACCACAATTGAAGGACATCAGAGCAGGCTGGGGGAGGAACTAAGCAATAATTACAGGTAAGTATTACATAATTAAAATTAGTTCACCCACCCAAAACTTCAATCTTAATAACAATAATACAATATCATAGTCGCCTGCATTAAAGGCACCTAACCAGCAGCCACCCCATGGCACTTACAAGTTTGTGTTCAAAATACTCCTCCATGGCAGCCATCCCTCTAATGTGGCCAGCATATTTGTGCAGAAACTGTCCAATTTACGCCTTGCAAGTGGACACATAATGGTGTTTATGGATATAAATCTTACAAATATTTGCTGATTTCTAAGTTCAACACACTGACACTGACCCATTCAAAATGCATCACTATTAATATCAGGTTGCCAGACAGATTGTAATAATTCATTGGTTTTAAAGCCAATTATTTTACCTAGAGTGTTACCTGTTATATTTGTTTTACACTTTAGCTCAGTTATAAGTTATGAATTATTAATTTTAACTGCTTAGATGTATCATTCTTCATTCTACAATTATCTCTTCTGATGTTGCAAATATGGTCTGTTGCTATTTGAAATAAAGCTCAGAAGTAAAATGAATGAATGTACAAGCACTCATGCATGGATGTGGGTGCGCATGTGCGTGCGTGCACACACACACACACACACACACACACACACACACACACACACACACACACACACACACACACACACACACACACACACACACACACACACAGCATAATGAACACAATAGCCATTAAAATAATCTGGAAGATCTGTACGAAAGTGAAGTCATTCAAATGTATTTTGTAGTCAGTGGTACCTCCTGAAATGCAAATCTAGTAATAAAGCAGTATCTATGCTTTACAGGCAAGAACAAATATTGTCAGCATTATGAAGCGGCATACCTGTTGTAGTAAGAACCTGATGTACAGAAACTCCAGGCCTGACAACCTGCTCTCCCATTTTGGGTCTCATTGGGATGGGAGTACACATCATTGGTTTGACACTGGCAACTGGACGAGTGATGATTTTACCCCTGTAAAGGTAGTAATAAAATACATTTTATTTTACTTTACAGTGGTATGGATGGTAATGACTGGTACTCCGTACTCCAGACCAAGAACTCAAGTTCCAGTCATGCTATGAGTATTACCATATGTACTCGATTATAAGATGAGTCCAACTGCAAACTGCACAGACCTAGATCTGCCATCGCATGGTGTGCCAGCAGATCTGGGCTTGTGCAGTTTGTTAGGAGTAATGAGTAGAACAAACATCATACACCCTGATCTGCAGGCGCATTATGCTACATCTGGATCTTTTGTTGTTTGCAGTTTTACTCAACTTATAAGTGAGTATATATGGTATTAATGTGAATGAGACAATGCACTTAATGAAAAGTGCTCAAGTTTACCAAGCTATTTATTAAAAAAAAAAGCTTCAGCTACTGGGAAAGGTATCTTTATGCTGCATTGCCTCAACTGCTTTATCAAGAAGTCTTACACATTTGTTTGAATGCTGTGCAAAGCTTTGGTTTTACAAGCAAACTGTTAAGCCTAGGAAGACCTTTTCGATTAAAATTGACACAGACTGAAAACAAGTGCTCCACAGATCACTGAGCCTTGTCTAAGTATTGGACCAAAATTGAATGCTGAGTATATGATGCATTCCTATGTATTTAATTCATATAAGGCCATATGACATAAATATAAATGCAAGTTATTATTACATTACAAAACAAATTGCTGGATTATAGGATTTTGGGAACAACATGATAACAGCATAGATATATGAAACTGAAAATGAAATCAGAGTTGCAAAGTTCAAAATTTTAATGTTTACTCCACATTACAGGAGATTTTGAAGATATGTTCTTAAAAATACAGTCTCTTGTTTACGAAAGGTGTTGTGGTGACACAACTTACTGCTGCCAAAGCTGAGATAGGAAATTAGAATACAAACTTTAGGCATATATAACTATTACACCAATTTGTCGGTTGAATGCCGATAAAAAACTGATTTAGACCATACATTTTTCACATTCCTTTGTATTAATGATTGGGTTTTCCAGCATAGAACAACAATGCAGAACATTTATATCTATCATGACTTGACTGATGTCATTCATCAAATGGCACTCTACTGTGATCATAGTGCATACAAAGTGTTAAAATCTTCATTATTTCCAATATCATCTCTTTCACAACAATCAACAATAACTGCAAACACATTTACATCCCAAAATATGCAGTATCTTAAGTCTCACAAAACAGGACGTTAAAATTAATATAGCGAGTTTAAAGTTGAAAAACGCTTTTGTTGTAATCTCTTTCTCAAAAAAACTTTCATTTTCTCATCATATTATGCGAAAGGAAAATATTTTCTAGATCAAAGTTACACCAATAATCATATTATTGTTTTATGTTTGTCTTGTTTAATTTTCTACCTGTTCACATATGTATCTTTAGAACAAAAATTCAGACACTGTGTATTGTCATTACCTTGATTGTCTCAAATACTTTTCTTTTATACTGATATGTGATTAAATGTAATTTAAAGTTCACTCCAAATGTTTCACTGTACATCAAATTTTTTACATTATGCTACGATGAGAAAATTTACATGCTTTGCTGTTTAAAAGTTACATTAGTATTCATACTATGCCATTTTAAATTCACTGGCAAGATAGAAATACTTATGCTAAAGGTGATTTCATACGCTGAAAACATGTTATATCAGCTCTGTACAAAAACAAAGAAAATCTGAAAGAACACTACCACTAGGAAATTGCTGTAGATGCACAGTATTGCTCATGGTATTTAATATTTTTTGGGTGAATTTCTTATTATGTGTAATTTAGCAAGTTTGATTTTCATGATGTTTTAAAATGAATGGAAACTTGTCTCAAAAATATGAAATAATATTAATTCTTATAATTTTCCTCATAATTAATAGTAGCTACCATATACATCCATGCATAAGTGAGGTCCCACTGTAAACAACATAGACCCTGACTTGCCATCACATGAGCTGACAAATCAGAATCGATGTTTAATCTACTGATTCCTCCCAACAAACTGCATTGACCCAGACTTGCCTGTGAGCAGACAGTAGATAATTCATTCCATCTGCCATTTTTCCATGTAGAGTTTTTAAATTCTTTTTAAAGTGGACTACATACCTATACTGCATCTGTAGATTATTCTGAGGGTAGTAGGCAGCGTATGAAGGTCGACTGTAAGAAATATTAAGCCGCTTTTCCATAACATAGCTCTGCTTGGCCAGCCGCTTTTCCTTTTGGGTCAGTCTTAGCTCCTTCCTGTCTATCAGCAAGGACTCATGGGTGAATGGAGCCTGGGAAAATGAAAACACTAGTCGAGAAAAAAATTCAAGAACATTTAATTCCTCACAAATAGGTATAAAATCCAATATTAAAGAAAGACATATATATAGTTGGAGAGATCAGACTGTCTCTGTCTTGAACTTCAGCAGAAGAATGAATTCAATAAGGTAACTCCTGTCTATGACCCGCCTCAACTTGCCACTGGCCTTTTTGATAAGAAACAGCAATGAATAAAATGCCAGAGATTGTTGTTTTCATACAATCTCCACTATGATTAAATGTATTTCTGTATCTTGCTGAATCTCTCAATCTGATGGTACATTCATTAGATGGGGAGTAATAAGGAGGAGGGGGTTGGATAACCAAAATTCAAAGTGCCCGAGATGACTTGGTTACCCATCTGCTTTGCAGAAATAGGTTGATCTGTGACTGAACTGCAAAAGTCTGGTGCCCACCAGTAGGCTGTCTACAGGCAATGGGAATATTCAATCAATGTCAGGAAGCAGGAGGCTTCGGGCAGATAAACTTATTTCTTACATCCCCTGTAAGATTGCCTCCTAGACTGATCCTGCTCTTGTCTGCTATCAAAAGACTCCTTTTTCCTGGCTAGCTGTGGCATGGATGGAGGGTTTCCTAAACGAGGATACAGGTAGAGAGGCCAACTGGAAGGGTAGTTCCTGAGCTGCCTACCTCTAACCTTCTTCAATTTGGGTTCCAAACAGTAATGGTGAGCAAAATGGAGTCACTCTTAAAGTTAGGGTGTGATGTGACTTTAGCAATGTGGATTGTAAATATACACCACAGTGTATCAAATCAAGACTAGCAGAGGCAGACATTGCATTGTGAGCTTCTCTGTTAATGACTTGAGTAATTCCTGCCAGTGACTCACAGGCGTGTTAGCAGATTTTTCTGCCAGTCAGAAAATTGCCAATGAGGCCATATCCAGCATAAAAAATGTGTCAACATTTTTGAAACAGCTTCGATGTGGGAAGAAACACATTCTTACTTACCATATAAAATGGTGAGGTAAATAAGTAAACCACCATTACATTCTTATCAAATGCCAGGAGTTCAGTATGGTAGGAAGTGGAATGTTGTGTACAAAGAAAATGTTGTGGGTACCTGAAAAGAACGCTTTAGCATTTGCAGGGTCACAGATATGTTCAGACTGCCGATGTTAATCTCCTAGAGTTTTGCTGACTGAGGAAGCAGCTGGGAATATGGAGACTCTTCCTCATTGTCAACAGATGCTTTGACTTTAGAGTCATGTATGGCAGCAGGAGGAAGAGAGTATTCCAAACTTGGCAACACCCAGATTATTTCTTCAATGCCATCCTCAAAAATAAACTCCATCATCTCCATGGCTGGATTGGAGTAGGGTTCTTGCTCTGAAGTATCTTAACTCACTGTGTGAATACTCTTGGTCCTTGTCTGCTTCCATTTTGGGATTAGCCATGAGGTGAGGTAATGATGATGCAATGCCATCATACCAAAATAAACCACTGCAAATACCCTGAGGGTCTGCTGTGAAAATAGGGAAAGCCAGGTCTACAGGGCGATTTTGTTGCACCCAGGCAGGTGGCTGGTTGGCTGGATTGGCTGTCAGGTGTGTGGGAACCAGACTGTTCAGTTTCTGTACCAGTCAAGCCAGAAGCATGGTTGGACAGACAGATTTTCTGCTACTGTCCTGATCTGCATGTTACCAACAATTTGGCTACTCAAACAGATCTTTCACTAATATTCCATATGTCTGGCCAAATGGTTGGAACTATCACTAAATTCCCATACTCGAGTCCAGGTTAGGATAACTAGGCTGGCTGGATGGCTGGAATGGCTCCAGATAGTGAGACTGAACAACATGCTGGATCCACTGGATCTCAAAATACCCCATATGCCTGGTGTTACAAACCTAAAGGCCAATCTTGGAATTGCATGGGGCCTTGTGTCCACTGGGTTGCCTAAAAATGGGGGGAACAATCCTCCACTGTATCAAATTAACTGCAAGAGTGAAAGGTGAAAAGAGGAGTCAAACTGCGTTATCTCCTGCACCAAAAAGCTAGCATATCAAATTAGTACATCCATACTGATCTTGTATGCTTTTCCCTTCTTCTCTTTGGTTGCTGTATATTGCCATTACCTCAACAGACCTGATGACTGTACTTTTGAGCAATTATATATGTTAAAATGTCATTTAAAGTTTGCACTTAAGTTTTCAGTGTAAATTTAACTTTTTATGCTCTATCATAAGGTGAGGAAATTTTCAGTGGGTGTTTTGCTGTTTTAAATGCATCAGTATTCATGTGTATTTTTTACTTTGACTCAAGTTTTTCATTCAGAAAAGTGATAAAAGTAATCAACATGCATCAGTGCTTCTATAAAAATGACACCCTTGGGATCAGAATTTTCCAATCTTACACTAATGTATATTATGGATTCTATTAATCAGTATATCCAATATCCAAATCTGCAGCTGTAGATATTATGCCAAGCTATAAATAATAAAGCCACTACAAAAATGTTTGATTTTGCTAATAACTGGTTATATACATTACAACAATAAAATATTATGCAAAAATTCTCTACCTGGGCCAACCATTGACCATGTTCCTTCAGCGTCTTGATCATGACTTCATCGTCATACCTGTTCTCTGCATCAGAGAAATCTATGACTGGAAAATCTCTGTCCTGTAATATCAAGCGATATTTGATGATGAAAATTACTATATGCAGGTGAGCTTTTATTTACAATGTTTAATGGTACTGAAGAGAGAAAGATATCTGCAGAGATACTGAAGCACAGAAAGCTGCAAAAGACAAGCAGACAAAGACAGGTCAATGCCTAACAAATCTGGTATAAAACTGGAATGAACTCAGACGTAATAAAAATTTGTTTGCGTGTTATCATCTGGATATACTGGTATACTATATGGCAGGTAATTATTAGCTATATTCATGGATCTATCAACCTCCTGTCAAAATATTATAGAATGGCTATCAGAAGAATCACTAGATTCCTCAACTGACCCAATATTTTCAAAATATACAACCTGGGGAATGGTAAGTAATTTTCTCATGTAAATATACCCCTAGCTCTTCTGCATCCACACACCCAACTGATGGAGCAGAGTATATATAATTATGAATAGTGCACAACTTTTTCAAAACCTGTATAAGTACAACAATTGGTGAACTGGGATAGTATGTACCAAGTTTCACAGCAGTCCACTAAAAACTGCATGGTTAGTTGCAATCACAAAATCCTGTTATATGCTGCATCCAGCTTTAAGACAAAGAAGGACAGTAACTCATACAAACATGAAGGAAGCAAAAAGACTTGTCTACATGGGCCTCATTACATAATGACCATAATGTGTACGCGGTTTCACCGCAATCCATGCAAAACTGCAAAACAAGTGGTGTTCAAAGATTTTTGTCTATTCTGCTGCAGGACAAGAGAGTAAATAACTCTTCAAAAATTGCATGAGCAGTGATTGGCTGATATGTGCATCTTTAAATGACCATCATAATATGTACAAAATGTTATGGTGATAGAATACAAACTACAAAACTAAATGCATTCAAAGATTCCAGCATGCACCACATCTAGCTGTAAAAAAAAACATAACTGGAACATACTAATTTGTAAATGATAACCATAATACTCTGTATGTACCAAGTTTCATCTTGATCCATCAAAACTCTGTGACTACTGACAGTCTTAAGGTTCTGCTACAGGGCAAAATAAGCAACAACCCTAACACAAGTTTCAGGAGCAAAGTGATATCAGATATAATTATCTTCACAAGATGACTCTAACATTTACCAATTTTCATGATGATCCATTAAAAAATGTGAAACTAGTTTGATTCAAAAGATTCTGTAATACACTTGATTCAGCTGCCTGCAAAAAGGGCATTAACCCCTATAAAATTTGTGGGAGCACAATGATTTGCTAATATGAGCATCTTCATATTTACCAAGATTCAAAGTGGCAAAAAGATTAAGTTTTCTGTCCTAATTGTTGCTAACATATAAGTCTTATAGAAAAGAATAGCTATGAAAACAATGTCCATGCCCTTGCTCAGTCAATTCACATGTAAAACATCCCATATCTGGTCATGACTTATATTACCATCAATAATCATGACTGGGGTCAAAAATCAATCTCAGAAGGTTTGTAGTCACTTTTCAGGGATTTTTATGCAAAGACACTATGCTAGTGAAAGTTATGTTGGATTATGATATCATATGACAAAATGGAAACTCCAGCAGCAAGAGAATGTGGCTGAATTTATCCAAGGCATACTGGTATCACATTTTGCACAATTCTTCGGAAACTGATCCAACTAATAACAAAACTCACTCTATCACAGTTGAGTGTGAAACAACAGCAGTACAAAATCTGAACACCATAAGAGATTATTAACTTTTATAGCCTGATGTTAAATGAAACCACTACATAGTATTTTTAATGACTGCTAATTTTTGCTATAGGCATATCCATGACATATCAAGATGATCCTGCCTATATGACAAAGGTAAGCTTGTTAAAATTTTTTACATAAAATAAAATTGGACTTTATGCATTTGGTTTTCACCATCATTTTGTGGTCTATTTCACTTCAACAACCCGACTCACATTTTTACCATCATTGGCTGGGAAAAATAGGCTTTGTTCTCTTATGCAACAGACAGAAACCTCTCCCCACAACACAGTGTTACTAAATCAAAAGCAAAATTAAAAAATGAAGAATTTGTTACGACAGGCCAAGTCAAACAGGAATTTGTTCAAACCTCATAGGCCAGGAGATTATCCACCTTCCTGCGGTAGTTTTGTGGCTGAAGCTCATCAATGACACGATCTGTGGACAAAAGATAATTTAACTAGAAATGTGTACATATGATATGGATACAATTAAATGGCAAATATCAAAGTGAAATAGGGGCCATAATTCAACACATTTTTAAAACATAGCTTGATAAAAATCACATTTGACTTAGATCAGCTCAAAATAAAGCCTGATGTCAAATCTGATTTTAATTGACAGGGTCCTTCCCAAGTTATTAAGCAAAAATTGAAGGGCAAAGTTCTAAGCAGAACTGGGACCAAATTATTTGTTGGAAATAGTGAAAATCGAATTTGACTGAGGTCTTTCTATGTAAAGCCTTAACCCAAATTTTATTCCAATCCATAAAGTCCTTCAAAAGTTATTAGGCAAAATAGAAGGGCAAAGTTCAAAGTCAAACAAGGGCCACAACTTCATAACTTTTTGCTGATGAAAAGTAAAAACTGAACTTGATCAAAGTCTTTTTAATATAAAGCAACTTTGCAAGCAAATGGTGAGAACCAAATTTTACCCAAACCTCCCTTATATAAAGCCTTGTATCAAATTTGATTTCAATCCATCAAGTCCTTCAAAAGTTATAATGTAGCAATATCATAGAAGAGCCAAGCTTATTGTCAAGCAGGGGTCCACCACTATATATTCTGTCAGTAAACAGTAAAAATTGCACTTTACCTAGGTCTCCTCAATGTCAAGTCTCAAACCAAATTTGATTTCACTGCAAGAAATCTTTCAAAAGTTATTCAATGCAATATAGGAAAGCCAACTGGAGCCATAATTATGTTAAATCTGGCTGGAAAATGGTGAAAATCATCCTTGGGCTAGGTCTCCTGCATGTAAAGACTTGTACCAAACTTAATTTTGATCAATGAAATCCTTCAAAAGTTTTGGAGCAGAAATGAAGTTTGTGATCATCGTGGTTGTGATAGAATGGGACAGTTCTTATGTGGAAAGTATACAAGATAAAATATGTTGATAATATCATTAAGTTATAATGTACAATGAAATTCTGTAAACTTCTTTTCAGTGTTTTTTCTAGACATTTTAAATGTATAAGCAAGCAAAGATTTCAAGACTTTGGTGTTCATTTCATTTAGACATCTAATATGTGTGGTAACTATACGCAATTAAGTTAAATTTTCCAGCCAATGGGTGAAGTATTTGTAAACACCGATGTTATTTTGAGTAAAAATGCTTCTTCATTAACACTTACCCTGATCATAATTTGTCAAGAGTCCATCCACTACCATGCAAATCCAGTTTTCCCAAGTGAAAAAAGACATTAACAAAGTCTATTGGCTTACATAATCACCAAAGATGTTCAATATTATCTGCTTGCTGTGATGGAAGTCAGACAGGTCTGGTCACACCTGAGCAGGATTGATGCCAAATCAGTTACTGCTGCTGCAAAGGTGCAAACTCATTCTGGGATATAATGTTGTTGGGGGAATGGGAGGGAGCGGCATATTATAACTGGGTAAGTATTATAAAAAAAAAAAAACATTTTGAACTTTTTAAAAAAGTCAGCTAAAGATAATAGATAAGAGGTTGATGGAGTTACAACTCCTTGTCCCAAAGTCAGTCCTGGCTTTGGTCTCCTAACATAACAGCAACAGCTTAAAGTCTTGTATGCAAAATATATCATAGATCGATAAAGAGATCAAGGAAAATTTCATTCTTGCAAATCCAGTGAAAGCAGAGTGGCCCATGTCTTTAATAAGCTGCTAAGGTACCTGGTAACTTAGCCTGTTGATCCTCTGATAGGCCCTACCAAGCCAAAGTGAATCATGTAAGATGAAAGGTCATTCAGGCAGAAGCTGGCTAATGTTGTATTAAACCCATGGCTTTAATAATACCAGTCAGAGTAAATTTCACTTGAGCACATAGATGGTAATAACTACCCTGACCTCATGAGCTGATATGCACAAGATATTTCTATGGTCTTGAGTTCATTCTTTGTTGCCTGAACAAATAACCTGAAGAGCCTGCATTTCCTTTCCTTCTTTGAATGGATTTTCTTTACGTAACTTATTTACCATTTCAATGCACCATCATCTGACTTTCACCTCAGTACACTGACAACACTTTAACAGTTTTGCTTGAGAGGGCTGGACTTGTAAATTAGCAGAAGGACTTATTATAATTTGGTAATGTATTAATAAGAACTTAAACTGTGGGTTCAATTTTTTATTGCAATGCTTAACATCACTGGGAGATGCTAGGATGTTTTTAAGAAGAATTTGAACACTTAAGAATTTGACATTTTTGATCCACTTGAAAGTTGCATATTATACAGTAAAGATTTTTTATTTAATATATCACAGGGGACTGGGATTTTTATAATGCTATAGCCAGGAAACGTTATATCCAAGTTCATCATTTATTTTTCAAACTGTTTATGTCCATAGTACATGTTGGTGACATTGGACATACATGCAGGAAACAAGTTTTATAATCTGATGAAAGTATCAACATACATGTACCAGTTGGAAACATATTTTCAATAGTCATCTGGATATTTATTAATCTGAGATTATTTGTTAATATTTTTTAATGACATGCAAAAGCTCATCAAGAGTATGTAGGTGCGGTCTAATGTACTCAATGTTATCTAGAACCTTAATGGCTCTTAAGGTATCAAGTCATTGTCTTCCTCATTACTTCCAATGGCAGAAGAATCAGTTGCTCACTAATTTCACAAACAATATTTTCAGTTCTTGGTATCATAGATGTTATAGCATAATTCAAGAAATCAGCATCCTTATTACCAGACCCAAGTAGGCATAATGTGTCATACACTTTATCAGTGGAAACATCTCCATCATTGTTACATTGGTAATGACATCTTTTTACTGAACAAACTGTGCCTTAACAAAACAGTTTAAAACACAATCTGTGGAAACATTATGCCATGATAAATTGTGCCGACAACAAACAATAAATTTATTTCAATTTTTTTTCTCAAGACTCTTGCTTTGACTTCAAATTGAAGATGATTCCTTGGAACGTAAGATTTACTTCAAGCTATACCCAGTATTTCAACTACAGGTATAGAACATTATTTAGTTAAAAAAGGTACAAAACAAAGCATTTCTTGTCATGCTTCAAGTGTACTGAATAGGATCCTGTGATTCTAAATTGATGATTATGAATGAAGTGTGATTATCATACTTTTGTTAACTGGTGCCTTTGTTGTTTTTTTTGTGTGATTATGAATGAGGTATGATTATCACTCCTTTGTTGCCTTTGTTATTTAAATGACTACCTGTGTTTACGTTACTCTTGGCACATCCTGTGACAAAAATTTTAACTCAGCAAATTTCCTCTGATGGACAACACAAACCAAATGCTGTAACTAATTAAACTTTGTACCAAAGGAATGTTATAACAAAACTATTAAAATATAGGAATTTAGCCAAGGAAATTAAACTTGAATGTTCCAACAGAGAAAATGTTTTAATCAAGAATGAAATAAATAATATTTACTGTAGTTTGCTCCATACATGTATATTTAAACTTTTACAACAAAATCATTTGAAATAACTTTCAAATATATCGAATTTCTAATTTTAAGTCCAAATGATACGATTATCTACCATTCTTGTATTGTTGCCTTCTGAGAACTGTTACTTGTGTACTGTTGTCTGGTGGGTTTAGTAACCATGCCAAAGGCAAGGGCACTAAACTCCAGCAAATTAAACTGTCTCAAAACAGGTGGAGTATTCTGGAGTCAAAGGGAATACATAGTCTTCAAACAAATTCCTGTAGTTAACTAATCAGAACTTCAGAATTTATCACATGATACACCAAATATTCTTATATCCTGTTTCTTGCAGCAAAATTCTATTATAAATTAATAAATTTAAGTAGTCCATAGGGACTCATTTTAATTAGATTCCACGTCATATGGCTTCACAAAAAAAAAAAAAAATTCTTCAGTATGAAACTAGTTCTATTATATACTGTAGTACACAGACTGTAGTTATGTGGGTGTGTAGGTCAATTTGCATGCATGTGTGTATAGGTGAGAGTGGAAAACTGTACAAGAGAAAAATAAGAATCCTGCAAGATGTGGATAATAGGTGTGTCAGTTAAGCAAGTACTGTTTAGAAAATAATCTCACTCTGGTCTTTAGTATGTTTGCAACAAAACATGCAGGTATAATGTGTGCAAACGAAAAGCAAAGATTAACATGTACATGTGCGCTCTGGGATCGTTGTTTAATTTTCATTGATTACCCTGGCTATTTATCTATTCTCATTATGTTGCTCTCCTGTCTTCTTTCTATATTTGCTTTTTATTTAATCAATCATCTCGATGTAATATACTATAAAATCTGTATAAAAAGCCTAAATATTGCAACTGTGCATATAAATATACTGTCATGCATTTTCCTGTCAACAAGATAAGCCAAAATATTGTAACTCTAAATGTTCTGTCCTGCATTTTCCAGTCAAAAAGAGGCTATTAAATTAAATACACATCGACTTTATAATAAAAGTAAAAAGATAGGCATAAACACTTACTATTCATATTTTCAAGTATTTTGTAAAGAAGGAAATAAAAATAACAATAGTGCTCATCTGTTTCATTTGATAATGTAAAAGTTTTGTGCATGTCTAACCATTAAAACATAAGACATGACAGTGAATGAAATTGATTTACCAGACATTCCTTGCTTATTAATCTGTCTGTCATAGATTTTCCTCTCAAGGGTATTCTCTGTAACAAGCCTATAGATGAAGCTTGGCTTCTCTTGCCCGAACCTGTACACACGGCAGATTGCTTGGCAGTCATGGCATGGATTCCATGAGGCATCCATCATCACAACACGATTCGCCCCAACAAGATTTACACCTAGAGAGCCAGCTCTGTAAAAAAAACAAAAAAAAAACAAAAACAAACTGAGCTGTGGCCTCAATTAACTAGTAACAGTTTGATTCTATCAAAAAGGAACAGTACAGCATCCCCCAGTGTTCTATGCAGATTTAGGAAATATCTAGTTCTGCAATTTCTACACAAAGACAAAAATCCAGGATTGCATCAGTATCACTAGGTAGAAGTTCCATTCAATTAAACCGAGAAGTAATTTTTTCACAATGGGGTTGGTAAACATAGTTATAACCAAGTTACATTTTGAGAATGGAGAGAGAAACAATGTGTGTGTGTGTGTGTGTGTGTGTGTGTGTGTGTGTGTGTGTGTGTGTGTGTCTGTGTGTCTGTGTGTGTGTGTGCGTGTGCGCGCGCATGTGTGTGAATGCTTGCAATTTCCTGTATGGTCAAGAGTGTAATATTGCTCCAGTATGAATAAAACTTCCAAAATATGCAAAACATAGCTAATGTAGGATGGTCAAGTCACACCTTGTTGAGAGGAGAAATAGCCATGCCCTGGTGTTCTCTGGAGCATTGAACTGATTGATTAGCTTTTCTCTCTCAGTGCTGCCTGTACTGCCATCCAGTCCTGAAAATTTAAACATGGAAGGTGTTTAAATATTTGATGTCCTATGTCATTTCTCCATATTTACTACCAGTCAACTCTAATAGCACCTAAATATTTCAAGAATTTTGTGTGGTGGATGTCACAGAATCTAAACATCAAAACAATTTCAACTGGCCTGATCATGTTAAAGAACTTCAGTTATATTCAAATCATGTGTAGAGCATGCAGAAATGAAGTCTTTTTTTTCAGACAAAAGGTATTTCACCGTTATTTTTTAATTTTTTTACACTGTACAAGAGCATAATTATAACATGTAAGTTTCAGTAAAAATTATTCATCATTAAAAAGGGGAATGAGTTGTATCTAGGTCTTTAAAGAAATGACTTTTGTTAAGTTATAATGAAAATAACACATTCATTATTGACTCTTTCAATGTAATTATATTCGGTTGACAAACATCAAAAGGGTAAAATAAAATGATATTTAATGTGCAAATTATACAGTAAAAATTTTTATGAGTGACCTCTGCTATGAGCAACCACCTGTCATTTCCAACTACAATCATAATGCACGGATCAATTTTATTATATAAATGTTCTGTCGTGAGCGACCACCTGCTGAACGCGACCAGTGTCTGCCAAGTCTTGGCAAAATATGCATTTCGACAATGCTATGAACGATCGTGTCACATAAATGAGGACAAACTCCACCAACCTTTATTTAATTTCTGTAACAATGACCACTCATACCGTTCTAAAATAAAATTAAAAAAAAAAAAAGGCTGGCTACCGATATCTGAAATTTTGTTGGTATGCTTATAGTGTTTTTTATAGTTTCTGTTGTAAACCAGACTAAAGTACATGTAGATTAATCCCTAGTCTGGTTCCCTGCTTCATATGCTCCCTGCACTGTTCTCCGCTATTCATATAGGGGAAAGCAACGCAAGGAGCATGTGAAGCAGGGAAACCAGACTAATTATTCCCGCACTTAGCCTGCTTCCTGGCCTTATCGTAGGGTAGGACACAGAATCCCTATGAATGACCGTATCACGAGAACACAGACACCACTGACCTATATGAATTCAATTGTTACAATGACTGCTTGATTAGTAACGATTGTTCTGATCAAAAACAAACAGAAAAAGAATAATTTTAAAAAAAAAGGATTGTGGTGATAAATGCTACAGTCCGTAAACCAGGCTAACGTACATGTCACAAATTGCCATTGTAGTGCCGAAATTGACATAGTGGTTGCGTAATATTGTCTTTAGAGTTAATCCGTATTGCCTGGTTGTGAATAAGGTCATTGACTATTAAACCAGAAAGCGAGAATCGTTCGCGGGATTCGACTGATAGCGTTCAAGACTTGTGATGTTTGTTGTTTTTTCCCCCGATGTTAAGTGATTACATCCCAATCAAAGCTGTCATCTATTTAAGTAGGTGTGACCGGGTTACACACTTTTTTTATAGAGTTAATCCCAGTATGTCTTCTTTGAATCAAGCCATTCACTTTTGTCTCTGAGTAAATGGTTCTGTTTCTGGACAAGATAATTGTTTCTTTTTATTTCAGTAATAGTTAGATATGCAATGCACATGTATAGATTTTTCATATTTTACCAAAGCCCAGTCAAAACCATCTTTACATTTACTGAGCACTAATAATGTTAACACCTAGAACCTTAATAACAATGGATGAACCTCCAGCTAAAAAGAGACAAATTTTAAGGCTGGAGAAAATAATTATGGTAACTGAAAGAAGCAAAAAAGAGCAGACCACTCGCAAAATAGCAGTTTAAACATCGGTAAAACAAATTTAGGATCTTATAAAGGAAACAAGTAAATCAGAAACGATTTCATATGTTAATATATGTGATCTTCAAATGTAAACGTGATTTCGTGTTTAATGATATAAGGATATCTTTATTGCTATATAATTTTGTTTTTAGATGAATGCATACAATATTTTAGCAAGAAATATTGATAAAGAATAGAATATATGTACAGTGATTGTGGTTATTTTTCTTTAAATATTTCTGAAACTGGACCTTGGAAACTGGTCTTTTTGTACAAACCTGCTATGAGTGACCACCTGTTGTGAGAGACTGTTTTTTGTTGGCAGAAGGGGTGGTCTCTCATAACAGGTTTTACTGTATAATTAAAAGTAATATCATTTCACCAAGAATTGGTCGAACTGAACTGATGATATCGTTCAAAACTATTTCCTCTTTTGTAAACTTTATTAATACACTTTTAGTACTTAGAATCTTCAGAAAGAGGAAAATGAGACTATGATTTTGCTTTTCCCAAATATATAACTGGGATAATAGATCAATTTATTGATGTTTAGCAGCACTTCAGCACAAAACCATTTAGTGCCAAGGCAATTGGAGAAATGTGTCTTGCTCAGACACACACCACAGTAACTGACCCAGGCTGGTTTAGTAAGGATTCAAAAAATAAATAACCAACTGATTATGAGTGAAGTAAATTAACATACAACAATTATCTTGTTATAAGACAGTCACATCTACTTACTGAAATAACTTTTATTGCGACACCAATTTTCATCCATATCTGGCCGAGGTACTTTTTGTTTTGAGAGTACTTCTTCAATCCAGGACAATGTGAACAAGCTTTGACTGCAAGATGATAAATGTACATATTTGTAACTCCTTGTGATCTTATTTCACTTTTATTTTAACAATGATATGAATTGAGTTTTTACAGAATTCAACTTTTGTAATTACAGTTCGAAAGGAAAAAGAAGGCTCTGGACTTAAAATATAATTTTCTGAGGCATGTTTTTAAGGTTTCTAGCAAGTGATGATCTTATACCAAAACTTGGAAGAAGTGATACTAGTTTACATTAAATCAGATGCAATAAAATAACTCCAGAGAAAATGACAGGAAAGGTTAATGAATCTATTCTTTCTTAATCATTTGTGAAAGGCCATAAACATTGATACTATTATAAGTAACATGAACTATATTTGGTTAAATAAATAATGGGTAATATGCCATAAGCATGGTGGGATTTCCTATAAACCATCAAAATGCCTGAAACTGAGCATATTTCAGGTAGATAAATATACGGTAAAATCATTGACAATGATTCAAATGACACCAAATCTAATGCAGCAGCACAAGCTGGAATCATCTGTTGAGGTAAGAAAATTAAAATCCGCAATTTTTTTAAAGAGAACTGAAACAGTAAGGTGAGGCAATGCAATGGAAGTAATTTACTACTTAGGAATCGGGAATGTGTCTTCACTTTTAGTTTGTACAATGCATATATTACTACAACTGGATACAATTTTAAAGATTGTTTTCTTGTCAAATTTTACACTGAAGAATTTTCCATGATAGGTGTTCAGAGCTAAAATAAATCCCTCATCCATCTGCCTGGGACATGTTCAAAACTTTGAGTACAAATTTTCACACAACTTGCCCCTGATGGTATTAAAATGTGTACGTAAGATATGCTCCAAAGTCAAACAGACCAAGGTTATTTAAAGTCTTGCAGAGTGCTTCACTATTATGAGCCAATACCTGAAGACGAGGATTTTGTCTCCAACAGCAAGGGATTCCTTGATAATACTGAGCAGAACAACCATTTTCCCACCATTCTCCAAGACGCCTTCATTGTAATCCTTCATTAGATCCTCAACCTACATGTAATAATAATAATAATAATAGCAACAACGATAGTAATAATAATAATAATCATAGTAACAACAATAGTAATAATAATAATAATAGCAACAGCGCACCACAGAGCTGAGTCTATTGAGTTTGTTAGGTGAAATCAGTACAGCACAATTTGATGAAGAAAGTTTCAGAGTTAAAATGTTGCAAAAGTATAATTCAGAGCATCTGCATGTGATGTATCTCATATATATATATATCTATATATATATATATATATATATCTATATATATATATCTATACAACCTTTCCTAACAACATCTCGTTGTAGTTAAGGGCTGTTCCATTAAAACATGCATCGGATTGGGGGAAGGCAGTTTTGAAATAGGGTAGCCACCCATAGATGTGATTTAGGCCTTTCAGGACCCACCGATAGAATTGATTTAACAATAAAATCACCCATCGATAGAATTTTTTTGTTGGGGCGGTGGGATATATTAGGAAAATATTTGACTCACAGAAAGCAAAGTCTAAATATTTTATTCAAGATATAGCATAAAAATGCAATTATGTCAGGGTTTGACACTAACTTTTTTAAATAGGAAACCTGCAGGACTTCCTGCTTTTGAAAAATGGTGGTCCTTCTGACTGATATAAGGTCCTTTTTGTTTATGGATCTACTTAGTGAAAAACAATGTATAATTTATACAATAAAATAAAACACGCATACAAGGTTGTTATTTTATCAGTTTACATTAAATTCATCAACAATTTATATGCTTTCTTTTGTAATGCTGACAAATCTTGAGCATGGTATTTATTATCATCATAATCATCGTCATAAGCAGCATCAACATCACTGTCAGACGCACCGTCAATTCCCACTGCAACATTCTTTTTCATCCATTCATTCCCATATCTCTCTGACATAAGGCCCATTATAGCAAGGCTGATAGTTTCACTGTCTACCTTGGGTACACTTTTTATCCCAAAAAAATGAATTTAAACCTAAGCAGAAATACTCAATTATTGAATTAACAAAATTAAATAAACTAGAACGGATCTAATTTTAAATTGGTTTAAGAGCTTACATTGTTATAAATGGAATGGATCTTAATTTAAACTTATGTTTAATAGTTTAAATTCAAAAGTATAAAATGAAACTTTATAACATTTACCATTCACTTGAAAGAACATATACAATTTCTGCTTCTTTGTTAAATGCGTCAGTGGAGCAATCACTAATAACTGAGAAAAAAAAAAATGACTGGAGGAAATGATATGGTCCTGTTCTGACCCTACGATTATGGGCACTAGCCCTGATTACTTTCTGACAATATTTGTCCATCAGGTAGGTACTGCCTATTTCCAAACCTTGTCCAACTCACATAATTTCACATAGTATATGGGCTTCCATGCTTCTCAAAAAAATGAGCATTTCTAACAATGACACGATTTTTTTCAAAGGCTGCTTTATTCAGCAACATAACAGACTCCTCACTTTCAGAACAGCCAGGGGTTGCCGTTTCAGCTCATGGGTTCTGATTGTACCAATTATAAAGTTCCTGCAGCCAACTACAAATGTTTCCGATAATATTATACGCAAAACAAACTGAAAATGTCATCTTATCCTTCTTCTTGCTGTGGGTTAGCCAAGGAACTTCCTGCTTCCACTTATCTTGTAATTTTCTTTCTCTTTTGGTTTTATTGTACACATGTATTTAGTGTTTCTTGTCTTGTGGGGGGGGCGGCAGCAGCGATTTGACGCCATAAAAAGTCTCCACATTTTTCAAACACGCGAAACCACAAAAAGTCAGTATCCTAAATGCTAGATGCTGTTATATAATTAACAAAGTAAGTGCCCAAATGACAATTTATGGCAGGCGTCCAAATGGCAATGATAATTTGGATTAAATGGCGTAGGCATTATCTTTGTTTTAACTTCATTTCACTTTTGATTTTTGTCGTGTTTGACATGTTTATAATTTAAAGAAAGATTTATACAATCCTATAACATGGGATAGACATATTTTTAAGATCCAAAGTCTAAAATTGCAGGCCCCACAGACCACCAAGCTTTAGGAAAGTGGTGGTTCTTCGGAATATCAGGTGGCCTCAGGACAGCGGACCTGCATTAAGCTTTGTTAAGTATGTGCATTTCTGGCTGAGAGTCAAAAACTGGCACATTTGAGTGATGACTGGTGCTTATAAAAGTTGTTAGGGCTATGTAAAGAGTATTTAACATGCCTAGGTGCATATTGCAAAACCATGACATGCATGCAGGATTGCTACAATGTCTACATTCTACTTTACTCTTGTCTTCTTCTGTAACATTTAGCACATCTGAAATGCTATTAGCATGGACTGTCACTCCTCTGCCTTAAATGCTGTTCTACAACCACTCTATTCCTGTTTGTAGATGTAAAATGTGATAGACAAGGTCACCATATACTGATCTATTCTACAAAATTATACAAGGTTCTGTGTGCCTTATTATTTATAGCTGGGAAGTGGTCTAAACAATACTTCAAAACAGCATTCAATTTAACATCTTTATTTCAAAATATATTACCAAAATGATTTCTTACATCACTGATAAAATGTTGTGTTCCAATCTTTAACAGGATAAAGACAATAAATTGTCCAAACTTCACTTAAGGAATTCAAGTTTGTCAAGAATATGAATGACCACTTGCAATTTGAGACCCAGTAAAGTTAACCAACAAACTTTGAACAAAAGATGTTGTTCATGACAACTCCATCTGAAACAAAGCTAACACAAGCAGTGTTGACCCTAACCCTTGTATCTAACTCCACATTTGCCATCTTACAGATCACAAATACAAGTACATGTACCTAGATCATAGCAACAGGCTCATGGCAGCAAATGTGATTTCGAAAACTCAATGTTCTGGATAAATGACATATTGGTACTTCAGTTACATGTTTGACATTAATATGTACAACAATGACAAATGCTAAACCTGAAATTTCATAAACATCAATAAATGGCATCTATAAACGGCATAATTTCATCTCTGAACATGTACTCTGGTAATTTAAACTACTGAAACAAAGATAACAGAAATAACAATAGAACCAGTAAACCTTTTATCTTTCAACATTTTTTATCTTGACAATTTTAAGGGATTCATCATTTCTAAATTGAAAGTAAGATCTTTTTAAAACTGGCAAATTTTTCAGGAAATCCCCTTCATACATCTTAATGCCTTGGGCTCACAGAGGTAGATGCCTGTATAATAAGAAAAGAACTGATAAGTACTATTAAAAATTTGAACTATGTGAGATAACCCCTAAGACACACATACTTAAATCCTGAACATAATCAGTCAGTGTTCTGTACTGGTTACTAGTGTTGTAACTATTTTTCATGTTGTGATACCAAAATGTGACCCCACATTTCAGCAGAAGTGAACAAGATACTGAAATATATGACAAATAACACACTCTTCATTGTAATTTATATACATGTGGCATAACATGTCAATGTACAAGCTGAATGGCTTTTAAATCTACCTGCTGTTGAAGGAAACTCTGTCAACACCTTTGTATTATAAACATGAACCCCCTCACCAACTGGATTGGTAGTGCAATCAGAGTAATACCATACAGTCTTTTGTTGAAATACATACACATACCAATTTTTATTGTAAAATTTTTAACAGGAAATCCTTCAAATGAAAATTTTTGATTTTTGCACAATTTAGTAACATTACCTAAATAAAACAACTACTGTTTGACTTTGTACCTGTTGGCTACTTTCTGGATTACTCCATTCTGCATCAAGTACTGAACTCTATTTGGTGGCCTTTTTTTTAAGAGCAGCACTTGCATCATTGATGGCAGTTTCTTCCTCGATAACCTTAAGTTCATCTTTTGTATCTTATTTATCAACATGAATAAAAGTTGGTTTGTAGTAAAGTCACCAATTGGTCCACCACAATGTTGCCTGATACAACAATATTGACACTTTCTAGTATTTCTGTCTGAAAAAAAAAACAATAAAATGCCATCAAAGCTATGATAGAAGCAGCAGCTATATTTTGAAACTTCAAAAAAAGTCTTTCAAAGGGAAGCACGCTCTACTGAATAATAAAAATTTCTAGGAATCTAAGATAAAACCATTTCTTCTGTTTCACTGTTGAGTGCTGAAACTACTTGGTTATTTAGTGATTTAGCACCAGGGCATAGTAATATAGTGCCTTGCCCATGTTGGCATTGATTGGGGGGCGGGGGCGGGGGTAAAGTACTTTTAAGCTTGTGTGTGTGTGTGTGTGTGTGTGTGTGTGTGTGTTTGTGTGCACGCACCAGAGATATAACAGCTTGGGGCGAGGACATGTCCAGTGATTAAATAAATACTGCAAGGGATTACCTAGTATCAAACTTCTATGGTCAAAAATGGAGCAAAATTCCTATTCAGTTTCTGACAGTAACATTTTGTACCATCTAAAATAAAATAAACTGTCTAATAATTTTGTAAAAAAAAAAATAATAAAAATTTCACGCAGCCATTCCATTCCTAACATTAATATAAAAAAACAAATGACTAAAACTATTTTGTCTCATCATCACTGCTGGCCTAATAAGAGTTATTATTCCAGGTGAGAATAAGGGGCTTTCCATTTAGTACATTTGAAAACTGCCATTTTTACCCCCTCCCCCAGTTGCAGGGTGGACTTTTTTCTAACCCCTCCTCAGTGTGAATGTATACATTTGCTTAGTACCCCCCTTCAAACACTGTCAATTTATCTGCATTTCGAATAAAAACGGAGTTTCTTAGTAACATGGTCTCCATATTTGCATGATCAAGTCCCTGTTTTCAAGCAACAAATTTGATCATTCACCGTGTTTGATAATCTCACTAATTCCACACATTTTGGAGTTACATTTTTATTTGTCCATTATTTCTAAATATATTAAAACTGTACATTGCAAATACTGGATGCAGATGACACAGTTCTGACTGCCATGCATCATCCATCCTGGAAACCAGAAAAGGGCACATGGGCTAATCTAGCTGCTTACAATTAACTTATCAGTTATATATGTACTATAAAAAAAAACTACAAGTGAAGACACTTCTCTCCCTTTTCACACAACTTGTATGGCCATTATCAGACCCATTTAATATGCAACTGCAGTACACGGAATGGTTGACTGCCCTCTCATTGGCCAATTGAAAATGATGTACTGCACTTATTTATAACTTATCTTCTTGACGCTTTTCATTTTCAAAATTGGTATGAGGCTACAAACAAATTGGAAAGTGTGCAAATACTATCATTTGTTTGTTGTTGGCTATGGCAAATAGGTTTTATTGTAACTTTAATAAAGTTTTTGTTATCAGGTGTGTATGTAATACTTGGTCTTATCCCCACCCACCCACACATATATTCAAACTTCACCCCTCCCATGTGTACATACAAAATGTACAGTCCTCAACAAAACAAAGTTTAACCCAAAGCCAACATAAGATTCACACTGAAACTAACACACGTGAACTCAAAAAATGACCACTAGTGCATTCATTATGAAAATTATTCAAGTGAATAACAAAGAGGCATGGAGTGTAAAGCAGCAACTATGTTATGTGCTATATATATATTGGAGATGATAAACATAGCAAAATATGGTGTACTGTCCAAATGTTTGTCAACTTGACATGCACATAGCAAAATCTAAACATAAAGTCAACAATGTTTAATTCAACTTGCAACTGTGGTATCACTGTGCTTAAACTTTTTGGAGAAAATGAGATGACTGGATACTAAACAGAAAGTTGTAATAATCATCTACTTGTATGCAAGCCAAAACCGACCACAGTTAATAAATACTTGCATCGTTATGACCACAACCAATGAAAATAAGAACTGTTACCTATTAAAATCTGAAATCAATGAAAAACTTCTAACACATTTTGACTTAGATTACCAAAAGTTAACATTTTAATTAGGTGTGGACAGTATCATTTCTACGCAGAAATAACTGGAAGATTGGGTGAATAATGATCTATTACTAACCAACTCATTGGTTTCAAGATAATTTTCTCATTTTTGTTCTATAACTTCCTTTCCATATACTGCCATTTATTACAATAGTTCTGAGATTTCTTTTAAACTGTCACAGTAATTAAACAAAATGTAACTGAATCTATGAAACTAGTTCACTGAAATTGTACATAAGATACTTCATACAAACATACAACAGTAATGCCAATGGCATTATCCTCTGCACTTCTTCCATTACAACTTTAAAGTGCCATCAATCAGGTTTTTCCTCTGATAACCGTTAAAGAGTCAAATTTTGTCAAGTTTTGTGAAGCTGTATTCCAAAACATCAGAATTATCTATTGGAACTGGACTTGGATTGAGTACATGTTGGAGTTAAAATATCCAACGAAGACTCCATTACACAAAAGCATTCGTTTCTACCCCTTCAATCAATTAACGTGAAATCAAACCCATGCCGATTCTGTGCGTGTCGGTCATCTTGAGTTAATTGGATGAAGACAAGTACATGTTACAATGCCAATGGCTTTTGATTGACAGAAACGAGTCTATGACAACAATGTTCGTAATGACTGAATAAACGGAATTTCACTAGTCTCTTAACACTTTCTGATTAGCTTGCTGAAAAAATAACAGAACTTACCTCTAAGGCTGTCAATTATTTCTCAAGGCTTTGCTTTCTCAACCAAATACCGACTTCTTCCCTGTCAAAAACATGTTTCACCGCCATAACTGTCACAATACGGCTACATTCGGTTCTTTTCACAGCGCGCATCGGATCCGACTGATGCAAACCAAGTCTCACGAGACTAAAATTAATGTTGCAGAATTTACACTTTAATTTTATAAGGAGATTTATTTTAAAAAATCTGCTAGTTTTCCTACGATTGAGAAAATAAAGACATAGATTTTCACTTTGTTTGTGATTAGTAAAACTACAAATGCAGATCACGTGGTAGGCTTTCCCTCACCTATTTATAGCTGACCAATGACAATATTTTATAGTCTGTTGTCCGTTCGAAGAAAATAGGCCTTCTCTTGACGGGAACAAATTCGGCGTGCATAACATAAAATATGAATTTAATGACTGGATATCTAAAGTGAATTTTTTTAAAATTTCGTTTAGGTCGCACTTTTAGACAGACCTACGGAACCAGTTATATCAACCACCTATAGAAGCGATTTTATTGCATAAACAACCTGGGACAGAAGCAATTTTGAATCCAAACCACCCTGGCATATATGTTTTTAAAAGTGCCGTCCCCGGGTCCCATGTATGTTTTAATGGAACAGCCATAATACTCAATTCAATATTTCGTCTTGTTATTCCAGCAATAATAATTTTTTAAAAGTCTTCATGCAGTTTATGCTCAGTCTATAAATTTGAAAGACGATGGATTAAGAATCAAAATTACGTCTCAGAACTGGGAGGTTAATGAGAAGATTTTGTTTCATTGGGTATAGTGATTTTCTCCTCTTTTTCTTATTATCCTCATGCTGAATTTACCCATTCATAAGTAATCACTGGTTCTGATGATCTCCTATCACTGGTAGGGTTTCCATCACTCGCAGACACCTTTGGTTTTGTTTCTTTTGTAGTTTTCTTCTTCTTCACATTTCCTTCTGTATCAATGTCAAGGTCATTTTCATCTGCATCCCCAGCCTTCTTTTTAGTTGTGACTTCATACAAAATATCTGGGTGATTCCAAATCTGCAATAAAAACAAGGTCAGTGACATAAAATTCAACAAACACAATCAATACCTTTGTTTCTTTATGGCCCAAGTATAAATTTAAATTTTTAGACTGGTTCTCTGGCTCAGAGGGCTTTGTTGATGGCAAAACTTCTGAAACAGAAAACCTGGAAAAAATCTGGTATAAGCACATTATCTGATGAATAAATATGTGGATCAGCTCCCTTAGACATAAAACATACAGTCTTGCCATGTTAATCCGAATCAAACCATTTAAAGACAGTCCAGCAAACCATTTTTACTTTATGATGGCTAGATGTCACACTGAATTGAGCTGAACAAAGTTGTTCTTCTTAGCTGTTAACTTTTGTCACCTTGATAATTATTGGTGGTAATAATAGTCTGTAATTATGAAGGTGATAAAACCTGACACTGAAGGAACACGCAGCAGTAAGGATAAATGGATTACTTATCTCTATCTGGATTAAAGTTGGTACATGTTAATGTGCTGAATTTTGAAAAAAAAATATTCAGAGATTGCCATTGGTAAATCCCAATCTATGTCTCCTTGCCATTGGCAAATCCCAATCTATGCTTGCCATTGGCAAACCCCAATCTATGTGTTTACCACTGGTAAATCCCAATCTGTCTGCTTGCCATTGGTAAATCCCAATCTATGTCTGCTTGCCATTAGCAAATCCCAATCTGTGTTTACCACTGGTAAATCCCAATCTATGTCTGCTTGCCATTGGTAAATCCCAATCTATGTGTTTACCACCGGTAAATCCCAATCTATGTCTGCTTGCCATTGGTAAATCCCAATCTATGTCTGCTTGCCATTGGTAAATCCCAATCTATGTCTGCTTGCCATTGGTAAATCCCAATCTATGTCTGCTTGCCATTGGTAAATCCCAATCTATGTCTGCTTGCCATTGGTAAAACCCAATCTATGTCTGCTTGCCATTGGTAAATCCCAATCTATGTCTGCTTGCCATTGGTAAAACCCAATTTATGTCTGCTTGCCATTGGTAAGTCCCAATCTATGTCTGCTTGCCATTGGTAAAACCCAATCTATGTCTGCTTGCCATTGGTAAATCCCAATCTATGTGTGCTTGCCATTGGTAAGTCCCAATCTATGTCTGCTTGCCATTGGTAAAACCCAATCTATGTCTGCTTGCCATTGGTAAGTCCCAATCTATGTCTGCTTGCCATTGGTAAATTCCAATCTATGTCTGCTTGCCATTGGTAAATCCCACCCAGTCTATGTCTGCTTGCCATTGGTAAATTCCAATCTATGTCTGCTTGCCACTGATAAAACCCAATCTATGTCTGCTTGCCATTGGTAAATTCCAATCTATGTCTGCCTGCCATTGGTAAATCCCAATCTATGTCTGCTTGCCATTGGTAAAACCCAATCTGTCTGCTTGCCATTGGTAAATTCCAATCTATGTCTGTTTGCCATTGGTAAATCCCAGTCTATGTCTGCTTGCCATTGGTAAATTCCAATCTATGTCTGCTTGCCATTGGTAAATTCCAATCTATGTCTGCTTGCCATTGGTAAATCCCAATCTCTGTCTGCTTGCCATTGGTAAAACCCAATCTATGTCTGCTTGCCATTGGTAAATTCCAGTCTATGTCTGCTCATAATGAGTAAATTTGACACTCTGTACATTAATATACTAGTTGCTGGCCATGTTAGAAGGATGGCCATCCTGAAGGAGTACTTTTGGTAGTTTTGATGGTGCCAAGAGAATTCTGGCTATAACAAGCATGTGGCTGCTGATCAGGTGGTGGTGGTGGGTGGTGGTGGTGGAGGAGGCATTCAAGAGGGGGATCACTGGGTAGGAGAGTAGATGAGTCAAGTCCCTCAGTGAAGGTCAGTAATATTGGAAATAACTGGCAGAGAACATCTTCAAAGTCAATCACACTTCAAGGTTTCAATAATGCTCATAAAATAACATTTTATTTTAACTGAGATATACTTAAAACAGCATCTGCATTGCATTTATTAAACCAGACATTGTAACTGCTGTCAACAGGGTGCCTGGAAGTATTCCAGACTTCAACTCATGGTGAAATGGAATCAAACAATCACCATGCTAAAACACAATGCAACTAATAATGTCAGTTACAAGTTTTAGTTTAATATAGCAAATGATGCAGATGACATACAACCTTAAAAAATTTTAACACAACCTCTCCATGTTGATGATTACTATCATCACCACCTGACACAATGTTACACATGTCTTGCCATTAACAATCAAGATCAAAGAGGATTTAGCCAACAGATGATCATTTAAAACGATAAATATGTTCATTTTTATAAATGTCTGCAGGAACATTGATTGGATCACAAGATAACTAGAGTTTCCACTATGGAACTGATAAAAGTCTACAGTACCTTGCAGCAGACAGCAAAAGCCTTCAAGGGATTGTTGTTGGCCCAGGCACAAAGGGAAGCATCTGAAATTGACTCCATCAGATGTTTATAAAGGGCCCGCTGTATCGGGGACATCTTGACCAGGAAGACATACTCCTGTTTGGGTGGCAAGGCTGCCTGCAGTACTGTATGGCCACGTCTAAAATAAAAGTGTAAACTGATTTATTTTCAAAGGTATCAATTTTTTTGTTTTTTCTATGAATGAACATTTAAAGGGTACTTAAACTTGTGGATTTGGGAAGGGGAACAAATATTTTCAAAGACGAAAGTCTAATTATTAGACCTTTAAATTCACTGCTTCCAGCAACCAAAGAAAACATGAAAATTAGTTTCCACACAAAAAAATAGTCAATTTATAATACATTAGGAGAACATTCACTGCATTGGAAATTCAGCTCTCCCATGTGAAAAAAAGATGTTAATCACATCATTTGTTTTGTTTTAGAAATTAATATGCAAAACTGTCAAAGTGCCAAGACAGTGGGAAGATGAAAGTGGTCTCTCCTTGGAGAGAGGGTTTGGTGCCAAACCCAATCAATCATCAGTTACTTCTGGCATGGAAATGCAAGCTCTTCCAAGAATGTTACTGTGTGAAGGGCTTGGTAGGGTGCAAGTGTACTCATCTTTGCTAGCCTAAATTCTGATATATTACCTTATCTACCACTTGGCAGACTGATCAGATATTTATGTGCTTTGGGTCAGTGAATTTCATTGGCTGTGGTGGCAATCCACCACATCCAATCAAAATCAAGTTGTTCAAATCTGAACATTGTTCCTACATGATCAAGACAAAGAGTGCACACAAGTGAAATGAACTCATAAATATGCAATTTTCCACTGCCGGTCCATGTTTGTACAAATACATCCTTCCTATCAAATACACCTGTAATTGCTTCTCTCTGGTATTTAGTCATACTTTCGATGTTAAACTTACAAAATATCCTTGTGAAGTCTATTGCCTCCAAAATTTTAGCCAATGTACAATGCACTGCTGTTACACATAATTGGTTAACTTATTAACCCCTGGCACCATGTTTGTGTGTCAGGAGGTAGTACCCTACTTTCGAGCTCAGTAGCGTCAAGGTCATTTAAGATACACCAAAATGGGTGGTATTGCAGAAAGTTAGAAAGATGTGGCTCTACAAGGATACCAATATAATCTGCACTTTATACTCACATTACAAAATAGAGGGAAAAATATATTTTTTAGACCTGATTTTTTTTAAACCAAAAATTCGCCCATCATCAGAATCAGATTTTGTGTCTGGATTTTAGACATTTTGGCCTCAGTTCTAAGGCAGACCAGTCTGAAGTGCACACAGACAGACGAACCTTTCCAAAAAAGAAGGATAAGTGGATAAGTTGGGGATTTCAAGTAAAAAATGGCCAGGACACGATAATGATGGGTTCAGTATGCAAAAGAAGAAAAAAGAACTCCAACTTTTACCCTTCTGCACATGCATGAGCGAAATAGACAAAGAAAAACGATGTTTCTAACACAATTAAGCACAAGGCCAAACAGAAATCACTTGGATGCAGATTTTATTGGATGTGTTTAGAAGCAACCCCCAAAATGTGTTTCCAACTTGTATTTCAGGTGAAAATGACAAAAATCTCCAGGGGTTAATGAGTTAATGGGTGAAGTTTGATGATGTCACCAAATCTGAATATTCCATGCATATTTAATTGTTTGTGCATCAACAATGCACATAAATTACAAACTAAGTAGCTATTCCTTGACAATTTGTAAGAAAGGTCCAAAACCTGTGGCATTACATAATATGAGAGGCAAGTGATGAAATCCAATATCTGGCACTAGCTAGACAAAGCACTGAAATATCTGATCAAGGTGTAGATAAGGTTAACATATCAGAAACTTGTCTAGCGAAGACGAAGTGTACTATGATTGGCTTGTTTTATTGAAGACATATTTTACTTCAATAGCAAGTTTCTTCTTCAAGTACAAAACCCAATCATAATACTTTAGAAAAGTAACCAAGTGCTGGAGGATGTTACATTCCCTTATCTCATAGTTGGTTCTGCTTGTGGTACATTAAGATATGCAAATCATGTTTGAGTCCCATGTGAGATAAAGGGTAGGGATAGCCCATGTGAGATAATGGCTAGGGCTATTCATTTCTCAAATCAAGTGGATAACTTACCGTAAGAATTTCTGCTAACAAGAGTACCATGAATGACATGTTATATGCCCACCTAGTCCTATTTGTAAATAATTGAAATTTGTGTGCAGAAACAATTTTTCTTCTTTCAGTAACAGTGACTTTGACCTTTGATCTGTTACCCCCAAATCAATAGGCTCTTTCCTTATCCCCATTGCTAGCCATCCAGAAAATTTGGTCCAGGTCTGTGATGTGGAATACATGCTATTAGGTGAAAGCCATTTTCTCTTCCAGTGACACTGACCATGACCTTTCAGCTATTTACCCTGAAATTGTTCTTCCTAACCTCAAGTGCAAGCTATCCAAAATGTTTGGTAACTGAAATGGTGGAGAACTAAAGCTTTTGTGCAAAAACCATTCTTTATTCAAGTGATCTTGACCTTTAACCCAACTCTGTGTGTGTGTGTGTGTGTGTGTGTGTGTGTGTGTGTGTGTGTGTGTGTGTATATGTATGTATGTATGTATGTATATATATGTAATATATATATGGTTCTTACAAGTGCAAATCAACCATAAAGTTTGGTAACTGTTGATAGTATAGAACTCTCTCATTCAGTGACCTTGATTTTTTGATCCCCAAACTGAAAGGGTTCTTCCTTATTATGAGTACAAGCTATCAACCAAGTGTGATAAATATAGGTGGTGAAGAATTCAAGCTATATTGTGTAGAGATCATTTTTCTTCTTTCAGTCCCAGTGACCTTGACCTTTGAGCTTCTGAACCTGAAAATGTCTGGGTTCTTCCTTTGCCCAAGTGCAAACCATCCAAGAAGTTTGGTAACTGCAGATGGTGGATAACTCAAGTTATTATGCAGAAATAAAACCAGTAACAGATAGATGGACAGGCAAACAACATTATAACAAAATGTGCCCCCCCCCTTATGATAGGTGTATAAAAACAAATTTTCCAAGTTACAGTACAAACATACAAGCATTTGAACATGAAAAAAAGTACCCAATAAAAAGAAAGTGTAATTTACAACTGCTAAAGACTTACAAGATAAAGGAACATGGAGATTTAATAGGTAGCAACATCTGCGGGATTTACCTTTGTATAAATCCCTCCAGTAAACTATGTAATACATGGGCCCTGTATCTCATAACCTTAACATCCTGAGGATTACTGTCAGGGCATTGACCATTGTTAATTGGGCGCTCGAACATGTTACTAAATTCAGTTTTTGTTCCAAGGAAGTTAGGCCGCACAAAGTCAACCATACACCAATATTCCATTAGATTGTTCTGTAGAGGATATCCAGTCAGCACCACTCTTCGCCTAGAGGAAAAAAACAACAACATAAAGGTTTTTACACATGTAAGAAATGCTAGTTGTCAACATGGGAAGAAAATCCTCCTATAATGCAAAAATCAATAGTTCAGATACCTACCAGAATTTATTAACAAAGCAGGAGAACCCTCAAACAGTGGAAAATAAATGTTAACAATACAAATGTAATACAGCTATGATTAGTGACATGTCAGACTTTACAACAGTAAACTGCACTACATTAACTCAGAATGGCACAATTTTTCATTTAGGACCATCAAGGCAAGTCTTTTAGTAAAAACTCCAAAATTTGGTAACTATGCATGGTGCAGAACTCAAGTTACTGTGTGAAAACTATTTTTCTTCTTTCACTTACAGTGACTTTGACCTCTTGATCTTAAACTATCTTCCTTACCCCAAGCTATCCACAATGTCTGCTAATAACAGTTGATAAAAAACCTAACTTATTGTGTAGAATCCATTTTTCTTCTTTCAGTTACAATGACCTTGATCTTCATCCTATTTGATCTGAAGAATCTGTTACAATGCTATAAATACAATGCTATAAATACAATGCTATAAATACAATAAATACAATGCTATAAATACAATGCTATAAATACAATGCTATAAATACAATGCTATAAATAGTATGAAGAGAGACATTTTATGTGGTTTCTTTAATGTTAAATTTAAACTAAACATCGTATTTGGAGTCATAGCAGGAAAACACATCATATATGTAATGGATACGGTGTTTTGGCCCTAGGTAAATGTCAACAGGTAGTGTGGGAAGAGGGTACTGGGGTACAGTGGCATAGTGGAGCAGATGTGGACTAATGCTATGGCCTCTCTCAAAGCAAATCACTTGAAATTGCTTTCAACGTGCAATGGGCACAGTTTTTAAAAAAAAGTTTTGCATTTAAGCCATCTTCTTTCCTCTAGTCTGAATTTGTACAAAGCTGTTATCATTTAAATTTGACATTCAACTGATCTATCAATAAAAATTGACCATCCATTCAAAAAACTTCTATGCAACTAACAAAAACAAGTTCCTCGAGAGTACAATTACATACTTGGTTCTGATGTTCTTCAGTGATTGTGAAATGCCTGCATGGCTGTTTTTGATCCTGTGCCCTTCATCACATACTACCAAGTCAGGACCAGGATTTACAAGAGCAAAATGAACACCTGCAAAACAGAGAACAAAGGAGACTTATTGGTAATAAAATATCTTTATATGTTAGCAAAGCAAAGAACTATATAAAAATTTCTACTTTTTGCTCAGGTTATAGATTCAACAAGGTGTTCAAACAGTCAAGTATCTACTGAGCAAGACCAAGTTAAGGACTGTTCCAGTAAAACATACCTGTAACTCAGGAAGGTACAGTGACTGTGGAGTAGTTACTTTTAAATGTAATGTTCATTTTTTTAAATTATTTTCATATGAACTTAGAAATTAAAGTACCAAGGCATATATCTTTTAAAAAACTGCCTTCTCTGGTACCATGTATGTTTCAATGGAACAGCCCTTAACATATCCAAAAGGTAACACTAAACAGTTTTCAGCTATGGTCAGTGACTATCACAATACAATTCCATAACCATGAACATGACTACATTTCAAACTTGTGAGAAAATGGAAATATCAAATCAGTGAGATGATGACTGACACAGCAAAGATAATCCTTCTATAACAAGGAAAGTGGTCCATGAATGGGCTGATTTCCCATAAAATCACAACTCTATGAAAATTTACCAAACATGTAAAACCAGAGATAGAGGCTAAATGGGCAGCTGCTTTTGCACATTCTGGGCCATAACGAAATCTTGAACCTAGCTGGAAAAACCATGTTTCTGCACTAGAATTATCCCCCTATCAATACAACTTGATACATAGCTGCCAACCCTGGGGTACAAAAAATACTGACTGGTTATGACAAAAATGCTGATTTTCAGGAACAAATACTGATTTTTAAAATATTAATGCATAAGCATCTACAACTATCAGTAAAGTAGGACAGTACCTTCCTTAATTATTTAATGTCAAAGATGCATGTGTTGCACTCTTGCACCTTCTGAATGGGCACCCTGTTCCATTCAGGAATTCAGGAACAGGCTGTTTATATGAGCCTTTTCCACACCACATTTCATTTTCTTTCTCAATCATTATCGATTCCAATGTCCCATCTTTCATTGATGATCTGAATTCTGTGTGATTTTCTTACTGAACAGTTTTCGTTTTTTTTTCACACGATTGATCCTTTGCAATTTTACTGTCTGGAAGACGTGTGAAATAATGTGCCAGCAACACCAGTAACTGTAAGATGAAAGTTCATTTCTAAAAGAAATTTAGTAAACCGAATTTCGATCAAATTACATCAAGGTTATCTCGGGGTTTTTTATATGTCATAAGTTTAGGCTTAGTTGTGTATGATGAAGCAGCAAGCTGATGTTTATTAGCTTTTTCGTGCTCTTGTATTTCATGGGCGCCTCCATGCCCAATAGCGAAATCACATTACACAATTTGCAAAATGTAAAGTTTTCTCCTTTACTAGATGGTTTCACAAATCTAAACAAGACAGCACAATTGTACTTCCAGTTCTGTTTTCTTATCTTTCCTGGAGAAAATTCTGAATATTCTGCTTTCCTATTCAACATGATTAGAAGTTGAATATTATGAAGATGAGATACAGTGATAGCAGTAACTGTTTGTGAAATCCAATATGGCGGATAAAGACGGGCATGTAGCCTTGATTTCGAATGAACCAATCATATTGTAGAACTGTATTCCTATATTCATGCGATACATTTCTATCAGAATGGAACACAGTGCCTGTTCTAAATTGAAAATTGCAAGGAAAATTTTTATTATTTTTTAAAATTAAAAAATGTATTTTTTGCAAAAAAACGTACACCCGTATTTCAGGTACAAAGTATGGGACCAATACACAAAAAATGGACACTTGGCAGCCATGCTTGACATCATATCACATATTCTTGACAACACTGTAGATAAGGAGAAAGAAACCAGCTATTCAATTAAAATATGTTTCTATGATAATACTTACCCACTCACAATACCTTAGAAACACAACCATTACCTTGCAAATCCTGCCCTCCCAAGTGAAATTTTAGCTATGAAAACCTAAAAATTGCCTGTTACATAAGTGGGAGTCAGACAGAGTGATCTCACTTGGATAAAGGAAATGGGACCTAATCCTTTATATGGTTTAGTTACTAGTGGAGCAGAAAGCATGCTCTGCTAGTTGGATGTAACTGCAGGGTGTATCTGTATGATGGTGGGGTAAATTTATCAAGGACACATTTTACTCCATATATTGGTTTCTTCAAAAATATTAGCTAATTATAATACCTGTTGCATGCTGCATGTGCTGAAAGAGATCTCGCACTTACCAGACATATAACATGATTATCCCCAGCCAGTTAAATTGCTTGCAGTGAGAGAACTTAAACCTGGACATTATATTGAGCAAAACAATAGCCTCTACAGGATGAAATTAAAGCATCATTTAACTTACCATGAAGCAGATGCTAATGAGCAATCCAAATGCCTTCAGGTCTGTAATACAAGGCATTGAGTGACAAAATCATTTAGTAGGTAGAGTTTTCATTATTTGTGTAAATGTATCAGTGACAAGAACAAGAAAAATCATTCAAATATCATACAAACATATTGTGACATGGACATAAATGAACAATCATACTATGACGTGGACATAAATGAACACTATAAATGTCATTAGATATTATCTACATGACCTATCTGATCTGTAATGACAGACAGTCTCCGGCCAAATAACAAAACAATTATTTTATCATTAAGTTACGCTAGTGAACAAAATAAGTCAATGAGATTTATCTGCAAGTTAATAATAGCCACAAACATAAAATAAGTCAAGTATATATTACTGAATGAATATACTAAAGACTAGAGCTGGTGAAATCATTGAAGCACTGCATAAAATTACTGTGAGGGGGATGCTAGTATACCACATAAATGTCATCAGAATTTAACTGCAAGACCTCTTGATCTGTACCATTATAGTCAGTGACCGAAAAGAAGATGTTTTTTGTGAACAAACAAGTATCAATAGAACTTATCTGCATTATAACCTTATCCAGTCAATGACAGCAAACATGGTCTCCGACAGAAAAGAGAGAGAAATAGTCATAAACACAGATGAAGCATACTTCCCCTATGTGAAAAACTACTCTAACTTGATCTGTAGAGTGGAAATAAGATAATTTTTTGAGAACTCTAAATAAGCATGCTTCCCAGCATGAGCAAAAGTAGTAATTTAAGTGTGGATGATATTTGGCACCAATCCCTCCATCCGAGGGAGGACCACCCTTGTCCGACTCCAAACTGTGTGAGCAGACAATTTTTTTAAGCTTTTATTATGCCTAAAATTTCACTTGGGAGGGCTGTATTTGCATGGTAGTGGTCATACTCCTAATGTATTATGATCTGGTAATGTATTTAAAGAAGAAACGTGGAGACAAAGATTTTATCCAACGGGCTCTTAAATGAAACTATTTAGTGCTGCCAGAAACTAAATTTTATTTGCTATCAGTAGCTAACAAGATATTCCCCACTTCTGCTGCTCAAATCAGTACCGGTATGTATACTCTATTAGTCACTGAGAGTAGGTTATATCAACCCAGTATTTGTGTTATGCAGCTTAGAAGATGCAGCTACAATGCATGTTTGGTGGCATACAGATGTTGAAATTAAACACCATATTTTAGTAATATTCACAATCTTGGAAAAATGTCAAAGTGACCCAGCATTCATGTGAAATGCTTTCTTTCTAAGATGCACTCTTCAAGCATGTTCCAAGATAATAAGCACATAAGGTACAACAGCTGAAAAAGCACTTGAACATGCTGATTAAAGGTCACATTGACCTAGTTTTGCTATGGTAGAGTTTCTTTTGTTCCAAAATATACATACATACCCATTTTCATGATAGCCGATGCAACAGAGTCCAAGATATTAGGAGTATGTATAAGAACAAAGAAGAAAAAATACAAAGGTCACTCAAGGATGCAGCTTAGGTTTGAGTGACCCAGTTTTGCAATAACTGTTTTACTCTGAGATGTTCCACATACCAACTTTCATAAGTGAATCTGAAGTGGGGCCCTATATATTATAGGGGAAATATTAAGAGGCTAATGAACAAACAGTGAATTCAGATAACATGGCTATGATATTCAGTTACAATATGATGGTAAAGGCTTATTTTACAGCATCTCCAGGATACATTTAGACAAAAACAGCTACAATATGATGGTAAAGGCTTATTTTACAGCATCTCCAGGATACATTAGACAAAAACAGCTACAATATGATGGTAAAGGCTTATTTTACAGCATCTCCAGGATACATTTAGACAAAAACAGCTACAATATGATGGTAAAGGCTTATTTTACAGCATCTCCAGGATACATTTAGACAAAAACAGTTACAATATGATGGTAAAGGCTTATTTTACAGCATCTCCAGGATACATTTAGACAAAAACAGCTACAATATGATGGTAAAGGCTTATTTTACAGCATCTCCAGGATACATCTAGACAAAAACAGCTACAATATGATGGTAAAGGCTTATTTTACAGCATCTCCAGGATACATTTAGACAAAAACAGCTACAATATGATGGTAAAGGCTTATTTTACAGCATCTCCAGGATACATTTAGACAAAAACAGCTACAATATGATGGTAAAGGCTTATTTTACAGCATCTCCAGGATACATTTAGACAAAAACAGAACTGATCAAAGTACAAATAATTTGGCAACTGTTCACCTAATGAATATTCCTTACCAACTAAGAGGGATTTGTTCTTGTCTTCTTCATCAACATCAATGATGTCATCATCTGGGGATTTCTTGGTTCTCCTTGGCTTCTTAAGGTGTGCTTTCTTACTGGCCAGGAGCCGGTACATTTCATAGCCAATCAGCAGGACTCCCCCTGTCTTGTACCATTCCTCTGAATGAAAAATAATGTAAGCAGAAATCAAATATAATCTCCAAGATTCTATTTCTATATTCCAGGATATCAAATAAACATAGTAAAATAATGGGAACAAATTTTTCACAGGTAATTATCCCAATGTCTGTACAATTGTAATGTTGCACAACTACTCCTACACCATCCAATGTAAAGACTTCAAGCCTTGGAGTATGATCAGTTGTGAAGGGGGGGGGGTCTGCTCATGTTCCCATATTTCTGAAATATGATCCATTTCCATTTTTAAAGCAGTTTGGGGTTTTACATAAATAACAAGAATATACACCATGTTTAAGGTGAATGTGATTATGCTGACTTTTGGTTTTAGGCAATGCAACTGTTTTAAAATCTTTATGCCTGATGCCAATCAACAGCTTTGACGTCAAAATATCTTTCCTTTAATGTGATATTACACAACCGATGAATCGAAGGATAAGTTTAGTCACTGTGACCAGCAAGTGTGGTATCAAATCACAACAACCAATATTCTTGAAACTTCTCAAGTACAAAATTCAAGTTCAAGCTTAACACCCTGCATTTAGATAAGATACTTGAAATAAACAGAAGTCTTTGATATCTGACATGTTATACATGCACCAGAGTCAAGAAGATCCTGAAAGTTTATGATTCCAACATGAATAACAGAATATATTTTTCTTTTGCACTTCAGTTTAAGTTTTGAACATCATTAGGAATTCTGTGCAAAGAATGTTTCTAGAATATGTGATAAGACCATATGCTACCTTTATTTTTAAAAAGGTCTGGAGTTGTTAAAACCTGACAAGTAGCAATCTCAAACTTTTACAAAACGACACAATAATTAAAAATCATGGCTTTAACCGAATCTGATTAAAACTAAGATTTACTACTAATAAGTAGCTCAGACAGGAACTGATAAAGGTACTTGTTTCACCATCATATTTCCCAGTCCAATTATTTTAGTAACCTAGCTGACAAAAAGTTACAGTTCATGACAAAGAGAATTATCAGAAAAATTATGTTCCAAATTATGTATTCACCCTGGTAAATGAAAAAGCTGTAATCTGACTGAAGAATCAAACAGTCAACAATACATGACCTTGTAGTGTCAGATCTCCATTACAGTGAAGATCTTGATTTTAACCAAATCATAGTTGTAACCATTCAAAAGCTTTCAGAATCTGCATGAATACTGTATGGAAGGAAGGTAGCCAAAGTTAAGAGTTTCATTCATTAATGATCGATAACTTTAGAGATATGACCTCAAACTTTAATGCAATAGTCATCTACAGCTTGGAGATATCAGGCTTTGAAGTTTCATACAACAGACACCTATCCTTTTTTAGACATCTGACCTGAAAATTTCAAGTAAACTCAATATCTGAAATCTTGAATGATTTAAACATACATGGTATCAAGCTACATATCAGTTACTTGACTTTGGATCAATTAATGGACTCAGCTACAAATCACTCAACTTTGGATCAATTAATGGACTCAGCTACAAATCACTTGACTCTGGATCAATTAATGGACTCGGCTACAAATCACTTGACTTTGGATCAATTAATGGACTCAGCTACAAATCACTTGACTTTGGATCAATCTATAACATCAAAATAGTAATGAAATTCTTGGATGTTCATTGATTCTAACTTTATTCTAGGAAACTTACAGCAAGTCAAACATTTTTTTATACAATGAACTTGGGATTATCATTCAAATATGTAATTAAAAAATCAGAATAATGTAAATACATTGTTGGGATACTAATATCTATAGATTTCAGGATGGCAACAAGCTACATATTTTAAGAACAATGAACAATGAGCTGTCTCCATTATTAAAAAGACTCCTCCTCCACCAACAAAAACACCATTGTCTGCAAAATAACAAAACCTAATTCCAATGAAAATATGCGAATTCAGATTGATTATATTTGTGAACCAAAGAACCCCTAAAATACACTGACAGCAAACTTGACTTTTCAGAGTAGTACAGAGCTAAAAGCCTTTCCAAAGTTTCATGAATTAACTTGTGAGACAAGATACATTTTTATCTCACCTCAAAACAATTAATGTTTATGTCATATTCAAACTTCTTTCAATCAGAGATTACATGATTAAAACAAAAGGGGTCTTTTAAACTCTGTAAAAAATACTTTTTCAATCATATTCCACAAACCTATCACTTTACATCTTGCTTCTGTAGTTTTAAAGTTATCATTCAACAAGTAGATCTGATAACTCCTTGGTAAAATGTGCGTAGCTCCAGTGATGTTCACAAACTCTTCATCAGGCATCCAAGTGTTAAATTCTGCCATCCAGTTCTGCAGAGTATTAATTGGAACAATACATAACACAGTTTTGGAACTCGTGTGACGGAGAAAAATGTCGATAAAGCCAATCATCTGGATGGTTTTCCCAAGACCCATGCTGTGGGCAAGAATGCAGCCAAACCCTTGGCTTGTCTCAAACCGCTGCTTTGATTCCACCATATTGTCATACAGGAAACGTACACCACCAATCTGAAATGAAGTACAGCCAGCCATTGTATAGTGTTAAGACTCGCAACTGATGATCTGTGGATTCAGTGTGACAAAGTACAGCACAGCAACCCATGGTACATTATTTGACTCACAGCTGAAATGTACTGCAATTAATGTTTCTCTTGATTACTTTGACAAAAAAAAACAAAAAACAAATGATGATGAATATTGGGGAATTATAGCCAGTTTCTGTGTACTATACTTGTAGTAAATGAGCTGATAAAAAAGAGCGATCATGTGAGGAAAGAGAAAGATATCTTCCACTGGGGTTCTACACAGGAAAACATGAATATATGAGTATAGAAACAAAAGACAAAAAATGCCAGTTTTTTGTTATTGATCAGGGACTTCTCTGCCTAAACTGAATATGACATTAAAAAGTTCACAAATGAGGCAGCATTTTGGAGCATTTCATGGCTAAATGAAACAAAAGGACATGGTTAATATCTTGTTTTGTTTGGGAGGTCTGGATTAATGAGGTAATGGATGTTTTCCTAATAGATCATGATTGGGTTATGTATCTGGTAAAGTGGATGTTTTCCTAATGTATTATTACTGGGTAATGTATTTTGTAAGAAAATAAATAATACCTGGTGAGGTTTAATATGAGCTGCTATTTGTGGAGCCAGAAAAATATCAGGATCTTCAACTGGGTGATTAACATTGACAAGGACTCGTCCCATCTCATCAGGACGATTTAATGCATCATTAATATGATTTCCACCATTGTTGACATCTTCTGCATCAGCTTCATCATCATCTTCACTGTCACTCAGCACTGCAACAATATTGTCTTTTCGATCCATTTCATCATCACTGCTCAACTCAATGACATCTGAAATGAGACAATAAGCATGCATAAATTTGAAAATTGCTGAGGATGTATATTATTTCATTCTTCTTTCTCTCATATGGGTTAAACATATCCTGAAGGAGAGCTTTCGTTTTATAGGTTTCTGCACTAAATATTTTAGAATAAATATTCACTGCTGTGCTAACATTAGATCAACTCTAAGAACAAAACATGATTACCCTTTCTTAAATTTCAAAAATGGTTCCTGTAATATTTCAGTGTATTTCACACAGGAGTCCTCTGAAGGAATCAAGAATGAAACTTGAGTGGCGGCCATTTTCAATATCCAAACATTTTGTTAAAAAAAATATTTCCATCCCCAAACCTTGTACTGCATTCATGATTTGAAACTTTGATATAATTTATTCTATATCACAAAACAATGGAACAAACTGAATTCTAATTTATTAGGAGACTGATTCTGTAACATAAGAATGCACATGACCAATCATAATTTATCAGCAAAATACAGTTAAATGATCACTTTTTATGTCTCTAAAGTCTGAGGTCAAAAGTGTGCAGACTACCTTTTTCTGGTTTTATCTTCTCACTGGGTACTTCATTACTTTCTACCACTATTACATCATCCTTCTCTGCCTTTTCTGCTTCCTCTTCTGCATCTTGCATTAAAAAAATATGTTTACTGTATTATTTCTCAATCTGACATAATGCTATTGATCCTGTATGCATTAAATTTAGATCTTTTCCTTGGGGTGTGAGATGGGGCACTTACAACTTGTAATAGCAGACCTGCCAACACTAACAAGACCATCTCACTAATGCAGTCAATATTTTCTGCAAGTTAGATGAATGTAAGAATATACAATTTTATGTTATTGTTTAATATATAATAAATGTAAGTGTAATTTCACCAAGACTCAAAGTCTTTTAGTGAAAACCCATGTCAATACAATCATCTGTTCAGGAAGAGTTGTGATAACATTATCAAGATTGTCACCATGGCAGCCATATTTGATGTCAGATAGGCATCACATTAATTTAGGACCAACGTGACATCATATGAGGTCATTAAGTGAAAGCCCACATTCACATAGCTGCCAACCCTCCAGGCTCGAAATTAGTGAATTCTGACATGAATTCGTGAGGGGATCTTCGAAGTTCGAGTCCGGGAATATTTGTTGGAACAAATGTTTAGCATGGGATCCAGTAGTCCTACAACATAAGACACATTGCCCGATATTTTTGCTCTGGGAGGGTGATTGGTCTTACTGCCTAGTTAACGGTGCTGTGTAGCGTGTTTTGATGTCAAATAACAGTGTAACAAAAGTTAAATTTTCAGGAATATCACACACAACTGGCAACCAATAATGACGCTTTTCTACAAAGTAAAGTTATAATGTTTTTGTCAGACTTTACTTACCCTGATGTCTTTTCTCTAATAAATTCAAATTCTCACAAAAGAAATGGACCTGTTTTCAAGTTTCGCTGGCCTACATTTCAGTTGGCTGGAAAGCGATGAAAGCCGTGAATGCCGAAATTGGGTTAGGTTGAAATAATATTCTTTAACAAAACGAATAAAAAAACAAATAAAAATATATTATGCCTATTGGAACTGTAAGCAACCTTTCGTTTTGTTCAAGAAACATATCCCCCACATGAACCTACTTGAACATTCTTCGGCGTACCTCGACTATCGTCGCATTGCAACAAATTCAAATGTATGTCAATGGAACATGAAAATGCATCCATTTGCTAGTGTCATATTTTGATTCCACCAGGATAAAAACAGCACAGTAAGTATATTAATTACACATAAATTAGTGGAAGAGTGTCGATATAGGCTGCCAAGTGTGCGAGATATTCCTGAAACTTTGACTACTCGTTCCGATGTCAACCGACATCGGAACACGCTATGCAAGACCATTATTTGGGTAGTAAGACGTAGCACTTAAACAAAAACAACATGTGCTATGTCTTACATTGTAGGACTAGGGATTCAGCTGATAAAGGTAGATTGTGTTCAAGAAGAAAACTCAAACAATGTTTCAGTGTTGGTAGCGTGCAGGTTTTCCGTCAATGGCTTAACATATTCCAGAGCTGAAATCTGCTGAATTCTTAATTTTCCCAACCCCTATGTGCTTTTTGCTACCAATGTGCTTCCTTACATCATCTCTGCCACCATGCCCAATGCTAAAATTTGTGGCACACCATGTGCAAAAAGCATGATGTATATCCATGTTTGATGATGAATGCATGACCAATTTTTGGTATATTCCAAAGTAAACTTCACTTTTTGTGCAATACATTTCTTTTTCCTTGGTGGTGAAGACATTTTCAACATCGATGCCGAATGGCAATTCAAGTAAGTGTTGATGGCACGTGCGCAGAGCAAACTTCCGGTTAGGCCCCAGTTTATCTCAAAAGCATTTGTAAAACAACTCTTATAAATATTGATTAAAATACGTTAAAATGCTTGCTACCAGGCCAACTGTATCAATCGGCTATTGCTCTACTAATATGGTGACCAGCAATTCCGGACCGTTTCGGCAACTGCTGATAACACAACTAGCACTTAATGGGAAATCGGTTATTTTATTAAAGATTTAAAATAATTGAGAATTGGTAATTCATGATTTTTTTGCATGCGGCATGAATCCATGAATCGCTGAAAAAGTCGTGAAATTCACGCCAAAATCGAGAGGGTTGGCAGTTGTGCATTCATTTTGGAGAAGTAGCATTAACAAACGTTTTAAAAATAGCCATCATGGCATCCATACTGGATGTCTGATCAGCACCATTTTCATTTAGGACCAACCAGACATAAAAAGACTTAATGAAAACCTCATGATGAAATTACCATCTGGTGAGCAGTAGTAGTGATAACGAGAATTTCATACTGGACCAATCAGATCTTGGATGAATGTGACTAAAGTTTGACGACAATCCTCAAATAGTTTAGGAAGAGCAACAATAACAAATTCATGCTCATGAATGCGGGACAAAAGGCCATTGCGCAAGCTCTTCCAGTCTATGACTATTAAATCTTAAATAGTGCAGAATCAAGTCTAAATTTTTGAAATCTATGATATACAACTGTTGGGGACTAAAACTTGTTTTAACAAAATAATGTCACTGGTCCAAGGCAGTTTGTTATAAAGCAATTCAATTTGTACCTTGAATTAAGAAAGTACATGGCATATAGAGTCTCCTCCACAATGCATGCTTGCACAAATCACTATTAAATTCAATGAACTGTAATATCAAGAAGTCTCATATAATATAAAAACTGTCCTTCATAAGTTTAAAATAGAGTCTCCCCCACAATGCATGCTTGAACAAATCACTATTAAATTCAGTGAACTGTAATATCAAGAAGTTTCATATAATATAAAAACTGTCCTTCTTAAGTTTAAAATTCTCGCTATCAAAAATGCCTGAGCTGGAATTACTAATCTGTTTGAAAATCCTGAAGAGATCTATGTATGTCATTAAAAATGAAGAAAAAATTTGCGGGATAGAACTGAATTATTTTTTCCATAAAAATTATTTCAGGGATTTGATTATCATCCTTTCCTTCAATGGCAGAACGGTTCATGATGATGGCAATCAGCAGAAATAGTGGTTCCATGTCTTGTCATTTAACCCAAATATATTGGAAGAGTAAAACTGACTTTGCCTGACCCTGCCTCAGTTACATACCTCCTTCTGTTAACATCAAGTCCTTTAGTATTCTGAGCAAAATAGTCAATAATGTCACTTACCCATAGAAAATAGTGATTCATACAGCTGTTACTCCTTAGCTGAATCTTTTTAATTTTATAGACTTGTTCCAACTGAATGCTTTTCATTTAATCTACAAGATCTATGTCAGAAATTGACATGTAATCTTTATAAAACCTTATTAAATATCATGTGTTCTACTAACAATAATAAACAGCACAAACCTTGATCTACTGAGGCATTGTGCCATCTTGGTTTATGCTACACTATTTACAGATGGTGCATGTGATAAAAAAGGTAAATGCAATACTTTGTAACAAGGACTTGAGCTGCGAGTCCTTGTTTTCCTGGTCCTCTTTCTTCAACATCATGGCCTTCTTCAGTTCAGACAAACGTTTAATTCTTTCTAACTCCTCTTGCTGAGCAACCAGGGTCTCCTTTTCCAACTGGCCTTCTTTGAATATACCCCTAGAAATAACATACAAGAATGTATTAAAGCAATGCAAGTTTTTGGACAACAATGTTAGGTAATTATATTTTATACAGCACTTAAATAAATTTTGTTCAGACAAAGACCCAGGGCAAGCAACTTAAAAAATTACTTGCCAGACTAAATTTCCAATTGCCCCAGAGGTCAACATATTTTCCACCATTATTCTGACACATTGTGAAAATTGATGTATATTAAATTTTAAAAAAAGGAAAATAAATTTTCCATGCCTAATTTGCCTCTCCAAATAGTTTACTTCTGAAACAAGAAATGTGATCTTGTCTACTACAATTTTATTTGACATTTCATTATAAGCAATGTTTTCTCCATATTTGTTTTGATGTAAACCAGTAATCGGTACCAAAATAGTTCATGCTTCACAGTGTTTTATGACTGTCTTTATTTTCACAAATTCTTATTCAATTTTACTTAAAACACAGTTTTCAGAGAGGTCATGATATCAATCAGTGTCCAACAGCTCTAATTATGTCCACCTTACTAACTGGATCAACAAAGTTCATGCTCTAAGCATTCTGCAGTGCACCAGTTACGCTGTATGCTTTTGTCCATAAAACTGAAACCCCTCATTTATATTCAGCTGCAGAGGTGCTCATAAGTAACCAGAGAAATACAGAGAACAAAACAAAAGAGCATGTTCCCCATTCATATGTCACATGCTTCGAAGATTCACAGTAACTTGGTTGGTAGAGCACTGGACTTCTAATCCAAGGGTAATAGGTTCAATACATGCCCAGGGTAGCCTGTTTGATTCCCTGAGAAAGACACTTAGATCTAACATCTTGGCATGACATAACTAATAATGTGTTAAAAGTGTCATTTCCCCCACTCATCTTAAAGTGCTACATTTTGTATAAAATCATAAAATGTCTTATAAGATTGAAACATCTGCCCATTTATCAAAAAGATATTATGAATCACCAAAATTTTAATTTAAAAAATTCTATTTAAAAATTCAAGAAACATTAAGGGCTGTTCTATTAAAACATACATGGGACCCAGGGAAGGAACTTTTAAAGTGGAGTACTCAGCATTAGATGCATTGTAGAAATTTCTTATCATTTTAATAGGAACTCTATGATATCCAAGTACCCCAGCATATATTTTTAAAACACTGCCTTCCCTGGGTGCCATGTATGTTTATATGGAACAGCCCTAACCTTAAAATATGGCCAGCATCTGAAATTTGTTAATCCCATTCTGATCAATCAAATATATTGCTTCTCCATTTACATAAATTATTTTGATAGTATAGTCTTATATAGTTGTTGCTAAAAGCAGTTTCTTATTGAACATGAAAAAAAAACTGAGAGAGAGAGAGAGAGAGAGAGAGAGAGAGAGAGAGAGAGAGAGAGATTCAGACAACCATGCTCAAATAAATTTTAACACTGCTGAATACCAACCAAACCATGAAGTTTGACTTGCAATAACATACCACATACCACTTTATCAATGGTCTGTTACAGCACAAGTGCTGCTTGGCTAACTGTTCAGTTCCTATGAAAACTGTGGCGCATATTACTCTAGCCAATGGTCAGGACAGTAACTGATAAAATTTGAACAAAGGAATCAATGTTTCTTGTATTTGTGACATGACAACTTCAACAGTCTTATGACAGTCTCTGTTCACTCAGCTGATTAAGCTGAGACTGTTTAATCTTGCACGCAGAAAGAAAAATATGTGCAACAGTTCTGCAATTTCGAACTTCAATGACAAAATGCCGTTTGGATATATAGTAGGTATCATCTCATTTGGAAACAGCATTTACATAAAAGATGTCAAAACTACAAATGTTTTGATTTTGCTGTATCTATACTGCAACACAACTGTTTAGACTCCAGAAAGAAAAACATCAGTCATCTTGCCTGACAGTTTTCCGGGACACTGTTTACTCTGTCCCTAAGGTTTTGAACATAAAAATGATAATTACCTTCTGGCGTCTAAGAAATGAGGGTGAAGATGGTAGTATTGTAAGAATGTTTTAAATTATAAAGTTAGATGACAGCATCAAGGTCTATTCTCAGAATGGAAATTACTGGGGAAACTCCCTCTTTATATAAAAAGTAAGGAATGTTTTGAATATTGGAGGTGTGAAAAATAAAGGCAGGGTTTGAAAATATCATGCACAATTGATATTAATGCAATCAGCTGGGGCTTATTTTACAATTTTTTTTTTAAATTCATGCAAACTGAACAATTGTGCATTCTAAAATAGATCCTGTAGCATGATGAAATGAAGACAATGAAAGTGTTTTTTTTGACAAATGATGTCTACTCAACATGGTGGCCCTTGTATGCTCTAGTACCAACTCTAAAACCTGAAACAGACTTAGAGATATCCCTTTGGTTTTGACTCTAGTACAAACCAGATAAGTATAATCACCTAATATTTCTTCTCTGATATATAAGTTTGTTCTTTTTCCTCTCAAGTTGATCCGACTTCCCATCTCCATTCTTTTTACGCTTCCTTTTTCTTCGCTTCTTTTCCTTTGGTTGTACATCTTGTTGGCCATCATCATTGGCAGTTTTATTAGCTGCATCATCTTTCTCCTTCTTTGGTTTTCGCTTTCTTTTCTTCTTTGGAACAGAAGATGCTTCCGACATCTGTGTTGTCTCGTTATTTTCAGCTCCTTCAGAAGTACCTTGGTTTACCTGAGGATCAACAGTAATTTTATTACTAACAGTGGTTTCTATAGAATCACCTATACCTGAATTTGCTGTACTCACAAAATTGCTATTTTGAGACACTGATTCTAATCCACATTTCTGACTAGTGGCATGTTCTTGATTTGATATGGGTAATGATTTACCCAACTCACTTTTTTCCCTGTTCAATCCAAGTGATGAATTTAGAATTTGTTCAGTCCTTGGATTATAAACAGAAGAATCAGAAAAATCCTTAGAATTATCAATATCTCCTGATTCATCAAAAGATTCTAGTCCCATTAGTTCATCAAGAGATGAATAACTGTTCTCCTTGGACAAATCTTCTTGATTACTACTGCTTTCTTCTGATATCTCATCTTCATCTGAATCTTCCTCTTCTATGTCCTCCTCCTCCTCCTCATCATCATCATCTTCATCAAAAAGCTCATCATCATCCTCATCTTCCATATCTTCATATTCTTCTTCCAAATATTCTTCTTCATCTTCCTCCTCCATTTCCTGATCTTCTATATCATAAATATTCCTAGCACCTCTGTTACCAGAAAAGAGCCCTTTCTGTAGCCAGCTTTGTCCCACATTCTGTGGACCAACTGGAATGTTCACAGAGCCTGCAGTAGGGAGGACTGGTTCACCACCTGCTAGATAGGAGGCCAAAGTGCGGGACTTTATGGCATCATTTTGTAGTGCTTTCAGTGAGGGATCCATATCTGCAAATACAAGGGAAGAAAGAAAATGCAGAATGTACTTTAGACCTAAATAGGTATCATGTGCGTATAAAGATGTCACTGAAAAAACACTTAAATACTTTGCAAAATACTAAGAATGTTCCAATGTCATCTGCACATTGAGCATAAGGCTCAGAAAATCTGGCAAGACTCATCAAAACATTACAAGAACATGTCACCCATTAACAGAGAAAACCATTATAGCTATCTGGAAATTTCCAATCAAGATTCATCACATCATATCTGTTTTTGTTTTTATTTTATTTAACGAAAAATTCTGCAATGAATCTGCAGATTTTCACAGAAGATAGATGATGGTGTGGGAATAAAACATCATGGATTCCTTTCTGTCATGTGTAAAGTTGTTTTTCATAGTGCTTGCAATTTCTTGTGCACTGAAATAAACTTGATGAAAACTGGCAAATAATGTTGGTTTCCATTCAATACTGTCAACATAAAGTATGATTACTTTGCAATGTTACTTAAAGGATTGCCTAATATTCTATGTGTTGGTTTTAGTTGTTTGGGCTTAAATGTCATCTGTTTTGTTTTCAATGAATGAAATCTTTTATGTCTGTTTTGAAACCACATGCTGAAAATATAACAGTGTTTTATTTGATTGAAAGTTTCATTTACAGCATCCACTTTCAAAATTCCAAGGTGTAGGTTGCAACTAATGATGTATGACCTTTCCAAGCAGTATTATCACTGGAAAACTCAACTCACTGTACTTTTGTCAAAAATAATCATGACACTATAATACCAGCTGTATTACAAACACAACTGCTCCTATTAATTCAATCATGCCCAATATATTTCATTGGTTAATTACTTCCATAATTTGCTTAGAAAAATGTTTGGTCTTTATCTTTGACAGAAAAATAAAATATTCTCTGCCAAATGGTATGATACTCAATATAGACAAAACAAAAGTCTTGCTGATAACTACATGGCAGAAAAGAGCAAGATTGCAAACTGATATGCTGCATGTTCTCTGTGACAACACTGATCTAAAAATGACGTGTTTAGATAGAATTCTTGGAATATTTATAAATTATAACTTGCAATGGTCTCATCATATAAATTGTATTTCAAAGAAAACAAACTCTTATCTTTGTCTCCTTAAGAAAATCAAGGCCTTTGTTCCATTACATTACTGAGTTACTTTTTACAAAAGTTACATTCAACCACATCTTGACTACTGAGGTATAATTTGGGGGAACACAACTGCTACAAATATGAGAGAAATTTCCAGACTCTAGGAAAGTGCATATAAAATAATTCTTGATCAGCAAACAGAAAGTGTTCAAACTGCAACGCTTACGTTCAAAGCATTACCAATACACGAAATATTATTTTTGAAAAAGGTCAAAATAATGTACAAGGTTTTTACAAAATCTGCCCCCACTTACCTAACACCATTTTCCAGGAAAGAGAATCTACAGATACCCCAAATCAAAGATCATTAAAAGGGAAAACTTTCAAAATACCCAAGCCAAAAATGGAGTTATTCAAAAATAAATTATATTTTATGACAGTTTAATCATGTTTGACATATGTCACATGGTAGCCAAATGTGATGTTGTGAAAGGTATTTGGGCAAAAGTCTCTTTTTTTAATAGTTATTTACTAATATATGTAAATGTGTTAAGTACACATATTTCTTTGTAAGACTGTAAATCATCGTAAGATTTTCAGGAAAACGATTGATTTCTGCTTGAATTTTATGTAATTTCTCATGTCCACTAAATATTTTCTCATTTGTTGAATACGTGTGTTTTATGTTTACTGGCTCTATCTGATAAATACCTTGCCTGTGTGCTGGCATTCTACTCAAAGTTTCCCTGCCTATTTTATCAACAGTGTTGCTAATAAACCATAGGCTTGAGTGTCAACACTTCCCATTTTTATCAGCAAGCTCTCTAATTTTAGCACAATGTCTTTACAGGATGTCACCTATAGTGCAAGCTGAATCATCCCACTTTAGTTCAAGGTCTTTGATTACAATATATACAACAATCAACATACACATTTAAATTCATCTACTGTACTGACCATTTAATTTCGGGGGCAGGGGCTGCAATTTTCTTTATTTCCTTTTTTCTCAATGTACTTACTTTTTCCCCAAATAATATAGTGGATATAATATAGTGTTATTTTGCTAAAAATAAGAGCAAGACATTTTTCCAGCTATTGACAGATGGAAATTTTCAAAATAATTCTAGGCCCCAGCCCCAGAACATTAAATTGTTGGTCCCTAATATAAATGTGGTATACGCTGTGCCATGACACATATCACAGTATTCCAGAAGTACAAAATTGTTTGTGGTACCAGCTCTACTTGCAATTGGTATTGAGGGTGAAGCTGCAAATTACATGTTTTTCTTCTTCAGACATTTCAACACCAGAACTAACCTGAATAGTTAAACATTTGACTTTCAATAACTTCCACATGGAAATTACTATAAAATCAATGGGAGTCTGCCTATTTTATGTACATTGTCTTCGCATCCTGCAGAGTATTTTCCGATAGTTAAGATGCAATGCAATTTATCAATGATCTAGTCAGGTGAAGAAATTTTCAAATCCAACTTGGCATAATCATTTCATGCAACAAAACTGCTGCATATCATCTGCATGGTTTAAGCCAAAACCCAATTTTTTCAAACAAATCATATATCATCTGAGACAAAAAAATACCTCATAAACCTATGAATGAAAAACTTTGAGCAAAAAAGATGTAGGAGAAAGAGGGTAGCCTAATATTGCCAAAATCGGGAAATGGGTTTGGTGGTTAAAATTTCACTAGAAAAGGTGACAACATGCAGCATGCATCTCCTCTGAGTAACTAGGCGTGCCCCATAAAAATTACATCTGACTGGTCCTCCTGCCTAATCATATATCTGGAGTTTGCAGACCCTTTTGGCAAGTAAAATATTCTTGCTTAAACCTATCTCACCTAGCAGGAGAGACAGATAAACCACTATGCAAACTGCTAATGCATACATGCATATCATCTACCACTGAATTACAGTTTATATGACACTCTAATACAGCTGATAAGATTAGATTTATTTATAGTCTGCATGACATAAAACAACAATTCAATATAGGCTCTAATGACCTTTATACCAACCTGACATGAAAAAAAAACAGCAAAGACATTAAATCAAACATGATTTGCATGACACATCAACACAGCATAATACACAGACACAATGGGACAAAACACTTAACTCAACAAGATAATTAGTAAAGCATTTTAGAAAGGCAGAAACTATAAGTGCATTAAGTATTTCAGTAACTTAAAAAAACATAAAAAAATGTATACAGTAAAACCTGCCTTGGGAAACCACTGCTATGAAAGACCACCTGTCTTGAGAGACCAGGTTCTCCCTGGACAGATTTATTAGTTTTATTGCATTAACACCTGTCATGAGAGACCATTATTTTTTGGCAGAAGGAATGGTCTTTCAAGACAGGTTCTACTATAATAAAAAGGTCTAGGCAACTTACAATTATAGGTTAAAATCAAAATAAAATTACAAGCAAAAGCACCAATTTAGGACAAAAAGCATGCTAGATGCAGATCAAGCCTAATTTAAAAGGAAAGGAGCTATCAGTAGGGCACTTGATGGTGCATAACTGAAGGACAGTCAATCATTATGGTTTTGAAATGTTGGACAATTTTGACCCCAATCAGATTTCTATGAAACTTGTACCTGTTCCCAAAATATTTCATTCTTATCCAGGATCACTTTTAATAACGTAAATCAGCCATTAAAAAGCCAGTGGTGTTCTCTTCTGTCGTGGAATCTACTTTTTGTGGATCCTAGATAATATGGCTAACAAATGAATATGAAGCTAACTGCCAAAAGATATGCATCTAAAATTCTGCATATGCACATTGTATGCTCAACAGTCAATGATAGTATGTAGAAATATGTCTCTTTGTTTTGCAACATTGTATATAACCTATTTTCAATTTCATTTAAAAGTTATGCTTATGTTTATCTGACTTGTATGTCAAAATTCTGCCATAATTACAACAAAAAAAAAACAATTTTATATTTCTTTATCATATATATCTGCACAAAAGGTGTGCTAACCTTTGGTGGATCAGTAATAGCTGTAAGTTGCAACAGTGTATACACAAAAATCCAAACCAAATGTTAAGACATCAGAGACCAAAGTAGTTTTGTGTAAGTATCATTGGGAGAAATCTTATATTATACACCTCTCCCTCGATAACTCGCGTACAACGGGGTCCACAAACATAGACCGCATTATAAGCAAGGGCGCGAGTTACCATGGGAAATCCAAATGTTGAAAAAATTTGCTTAGATATCGAGAAAACAGCGGAGTGGGGGGGGTAGGGAACTGGGCCGTTTAATGACTGAATGTTCATTTTACAATCACGTCGATAATAATTTTTAATAACACGCTTTTCCTAATAAAGTTGTTCATTATTCTGTTTATTTTCAAACTGTCCAACATGTGAAAGATCATTCCATTGGTTTCAACAACCATCACGTGTACACAAAAACATCTGTGTATTACATCACTGCTTTTTGTTTTCTTGAAGAGTCTGGTTCCCGGAGTGGTATTTAATGGTATCCTACCAAACTGGGAGTCAAAAGAGCAGGCAACTAGACTAACTGTCGATACACCACCAAACAAGATTCCTTTTCTTCAAAAACAAGCGAAATTTATTTCGTGAGACAATCGTCTACGTCGAATCTCAATTTTTGTATTGTTCAATTAGTACAGTATATTGATGTCATGATTTCATTGGAAGTAATAATGAAACTTCTTATCATCCTTGAGGATATCTCTAAGTGCCAGTTCAAGAATTCTCTGAAACTCGCTTGCCCACAATGGTCCGTATCTGTGAAACCAAGCTCTTTATTTTATGAAGTATTCATTTCACTTGGTTATCTTTGACCACATTTACTAATGAATCTGTTAATTTAAGGTAGTTCACGTTACATAAACAATAACATTTATAACAGTGATTGATCAAATGAAGTGAGTTCACCCGACATACGACTGGGGCCGCTAGATTTTAAGTTTGTAGGATTTTCGTGCCTTTTAACTTTTCTTTTATTCCAGCTCCTTTATTTGATTCGAAAGACATAATTAACGTGATAATACAAAGGAGGCCAGCTTTTAATTCAGTGCAACAAAACAACAAATACTTCTGCGAGTCAGTTATCAAAACACGGTTGGCACCTAATTAGGTTCTCAGAGAAACGCTCGCGCGGACATAGCTGTTACGACAGATTGACATATTTTACATTTAATTACAGAGGACACATTGCATTTATGATGATTACACTTAAAAGGAACTAAAAGATAGAACTAAAACATAAATTTCAATTGATAAAAAAATTATTTAATTGGTATATATTTATTGAAGTACTGCCTCCACTTGGTGTAAGTGACATTTTCATTGATCGAAATTTCCTTACATATTGTTAATTGCGGTGTACTACCGCTTGGAAAGAAAATGTAATTAAATTGTATGACTTATTTTTTAAATTTGACATTTCATAATGCTGATCAAAATTTCAGGCCCTATCTACCATTTTCAATGATAAAACGAGCGATATATCAAAGTTTCCGTTACTAATTTTGATCACGATTTTCTTCAAATTCAATAAATAGGGATCAATTTTTGGGGTATTTTCTGGTTGAAAAAAATGAGATCCACACCTGACCCCGCGTTATAAGCGGGTTTGCGAGTTATCAGGGCGCGAGTTATCGAGGGAGTGGTGTACTTTGTTTTATTATGAATTGGATAAAATGATTATATTTATCAATGATCACAAAATTAGGTACTTTTATGATCTTTTATGAGAAAGAGAGAGAGAGAGAGAGAGAGAGAGAGTGTGTGTACATCAGCTGTAAGGCACACAGCATGTGACACTTGTGTTTTCTATATAATATGGTTTTTTTACTACACAGATCGAGGATATCAGTTTTGATATATTCATTGTGAAGACGATGAGTAGACAGAAACTAATTTATTATTCTATTTGATATGGGCCCCCTGAATGAAGGGAAGGAATGCAAAAATAAAACACTAGAGAGATTATTACAAATGGAAAAAGTGTGCACTCCCTCCCCCATCCCAACAGTATTTCATCTATGTCATACTGCCACTTAATCAATCAGAAGTCATCCAAAGGAATTCTGGCTCTCAAATACCTTGAAATGAATATTCTTGTTTGATGAAATAAGTAAAACAAACCTACTTTATATCCACTGTATAAGTTGAGGAAAAAAATTCTTGAGGTAAAAGAGAAAAATACAGGCTCAAAAGAAAATCCCAATATCTTCCAACCCCCACCAAAAAAAAAATTAAACATAAGACCAAACCTTGCATACAAGTACACAAATTGTTTAATGTTCAATCTAATTTATGAAACATGGAATAAAGCAAACTTGCAGATCTGATAAATGTAAAAAATGCTTTGTGCAGTATTTGGGAATCTATTCATAACAAGAATTAATAAACACTCACACACACACCCCGTTAAACACAACATCGATGTGAACATCTGGTCTTTTTTTTTTAAGAGAGCGTACTCATGGATAAATATAATTTATATCAGATTTTAGGATGGCAATCAGTCTATTGATTTAACATTTGATTCAAAGTCATGCTGCTACTATGGTTGACAATGTTGCCTGGCACTGACAAGCTTTCAGTTTGGATGTGCACACCCTCACACATGTACACATATACAAATCAAGTTGATGTTGTTGTTGTAGGGTTTAATGCCATTTTTCAGCACAAGATAGGCTATACATGGCGGCCAGTATAAATGGTGGCAGAAGAACCTGTAAAAACCCCGGAAAGAACCACTGACCCACGAGAACCTACTGGCAAGCCTTCTCATGTACCCACATTGGCCAAGCCCGAGACTCAAACATACAAAGACAGTGGTGAGATGGCAGTGACCTGTAACAGTGAGTGCTTTAGACCACTCAGCCACTCGCAGCCTACACAAATCAAGTTGACAAATAAAAACCAAAACAAATGTAAAAGACATTCAAAATGCAGCAACTGAGCACAGGCAATGCACTAAAGATATGCTCCAAAAGGACAGTCACCAACACATTTTTCTAGCTAGGGTAATTCACATAGCTGCTCTTTCTGTCTCTCTTCATAAATGCTCTCAGTCAAATACGGATGCAAATATTCATGTTCGTGATAACCCAAATTCATGTACAGCTATAGCTCTCTGATAATCCATAGGGAGATATACAGGACAACATAATCCATTCGTAACAGCTACAGCACATATGGCTTATGACCTTAAAACTGATGTGCACAAGTTTTATGAGACAACTGCCTGTACCCATTAAGGTAGGTACAGTCATATATTTTTTGCAATAGAGTGGAGGCCTTATGACAAAATGCCAAAAATAAATCAACTGTTTTTCAGTTCAAATTGCACGAAACATGTGCAACCCATTTATGACACAACATTCCATTTATGGGGAAAGGTGTATATGCGTGTGATTTTTGTGAAAAAGAAAAACCATATCTGACTTTCAAATAGCTTTTAAAAAAGAACTTATCTTGCTCTCCGATTATAAAGCACATAAAAGACCCTATTATATATTATGATTATTTTTAAAAAGGGAGGGGGAGATGTGGTTGCTTATTTGGTAGAGCACTGGAACTGTAATGAGGGTCACAGGTGCAGTAACTTCCCAGGCCACAGCCTGGTCTATAAGTCTTAGTGTGTCACTGAGAAAGGCACTTTGACTGATTCCACTTCCTCAGCATGATATAACCAAAAATGTCTACAGAGTGCCATTAAAACCCCACCACCACCACCTGTCCCACCACCCCTGGTATTTTTTGACAACATTACTGTCTATGCAACCAGCTGAAACTGTGGTATTTTAAATAATATATTTCCAGAGTTATTTTTAAACTCCTAATTGAAACCTTTGGATATTTAACAGTTTGAGTTATTGATCAGAAATATTTAACAGATGGAAAGACAGAAATAAAGAAATGGTGTTAACAGAATAAGCATGAAGCACAGGTAAAAATAAATAAAAACTCATTTATACTTAAAAAAAAAAAAACCAACAGAAAAGATAATAAATAAAGAAAACAAAGGCCATGGTTGGGTATGAATGCTACTGTCCAATGCATAATTACCAAAAACTAAACTGTTTTACACCTTCGGCCTGCATACACATAGTGCTGACATTTTCCCACATATAAAAAACACTCTAGCCTGATGAGGTGTGTGTGATTGGGATTTTTAACATAGCTTTAAGAATTTTTCAGTCACATCTTTTATGATGTCTGCAGTGTGGCAGTTTATCGTGATGTCTAGCACTTGGGCATCATGCCACAGGCATGTACAGAGGTCTCGGAAACGCTTAATTATATGTATTTAGACACAAATTTTTTATCTGGGATGCAGAAAATCACTTGCACAGGAGTCCTCCATATGCAAGCAATAGCTGGGTGGCAAATTCAACGGCTTGCCAGTTTTGCTTCAACCACCTACTGAGTGACAAAATGTACTGATCAACTAATCATTTTAGCTGTGCTGATACTTACAATGAGAGAATTCAGTGGCTGAAAGACCCCCAGATGTGCATGTTGTCATTATAAGAATACATCAAAAGAACATGATGCAATAGCTGGAAAGCAAGTTCAAAGACTTATACTAGCTGTTGAGTGGTGGGAAAATGTGCTGATATTTACAATGACTGAATTCAGAGGCAGAAAGGCCCAGAGATGTACATGTGGTCATTATAAGAGTACATCAAATGAACAACTTTAGCTTTCATTCTTGTGTTGGTTTCCGAGTGTAGCCAAATAGTGCATGTGACCTTGAAATCAAGACATGTTGAGACTTAGACAAAATGCCATTTGCAAATCTGGATAAGTATTTTAGGGTTAAACAGCAAACTGATGAAGATTTTGATGAGATTTAGAAGAGTGCTGAAGCTGCTAGAACTGATCATTTGGATGCAATAGTAGCCAAATGTAAGAAAGTGTGTGATGCCTGGCTTATTGTTTTGAATAAGACCTTTCCTTTGATTGACAAAATTTAGTCTCCCTCTGATGGACAAACAAGAGCTCTATGTCGGTGGTGGAAAATAAAACCACTGGCAAATCTTGGTTATTCTTATCTGGACATTTAGACACTTCAGGTATGCCCAATATGCTTCTGGGAGGGGGCTGCAACTTTTGCTGGTGGGACTCCTATTTTTACCAAAACAGGAGTCCGGGACTCCAAGTTTTAAAATCCATGCGAGACCTCTGATGTGGTATTATGTCCCACCCAGTCACAATATTCTGAAACCAGGCCAACCAGTCCTAACACCAACCTCTTAATGCTTAGTACCTAGTGAGGCAGCTGTTAGTATAATTTTAATAAGTCTGGTATGACTCGGCTGGGGTTCAAACCCGCAACCTCCTGCATCTGAGGCAGATGCTCTAACCACTAGGCCACAAGCACAGTGAGGTTCAATTATCTGCATTTTGTTTTGGTTTTCTATTTGTAAAAAACTACAAAAGATTTTATATACATCATTGCACTAAGAGTAAACTCAAATTGTACAATAATCCTTTCCTTCAATAAATATTTCCTTGAAAATTGCTATAATCAATTTTATTGGTCTGTTATAATGTGCTGGTAGCCCACTGAGTAGGTCTTCCTTTATTCTAGTCAACAAATGATAACTGAAACCTATGTACTAAAATAATTCATAAAACTGAAAGAAATGAAAAGTGATTGTAACAAATATTGTATTTTTACTGGATTTAACGCTGATTTCATAACATTACGAGTGTGATACAGATTATTATTCATATTATGATCCTATTTCCTGTGTACAATAAATTCGAAATCATAGAAGAGTGCAATATAAATAATAAATGCCAACTGAATATGATCAAAGGAAAGAAAAAAAATACACAGGAATTTTATTTCTTACAATCATTCCCTTTTGACAGATTATTAGTCAAAACCAGCATTTAAGGCTGATTCCATTTTGTGATTTTTTTCTAATGCTTTGAATATCATTCTTCAGACTGCCTTTTTATATTTAGCTGCTCTCATCTAAATATTATGATTTGTGCTAAATAATCCAAACAGAACGAGAAAATAATCCAATCTCCTATACAAATGGCAATAGACATTTAACATCAATTTTGTTTAAAGAAACACAGAATGATATTTTGTGTTACTGTCAAGAAGGCCTAAAGCTATATGGTTTCTGACATGACAGGTGGTCTAGGAAATGCATTTTTCCTTTATTTTTCTGCTTGCTAGTGATGAGTGCAGTCAAGAATATGTATAAAATTTGCAAACATGTTAGATGGTTACAAAAATATCTTCTGTCAAAAAATCAAAAGTGTTCTTGTACTGTTAATTTGTGTAGATTCAATGAGGTGGAAATCAGGCAAAAATTGAACTTTTTATTTAACACTGGCCTATTTTGTTACTTTCAAACTATTTCATTAAATCATGTGTACATATGTTGCAGTTGATATATAGTGAAGATGGCATAACCATAACGAATACTCTTACAAATACTAATTTACTGAAAATCTGGAGGCCAAAATCTGCCCAGATCAAATATTGTTCCTTTATTGGTCTACATTCTTGTCACTAAAAAACAAATAAGAAGTTTTACTATACCTTTTTGGTCTTAAACTGTGTTTAGAGGCATCTAAACTTTACCATCTGCTAAATTAAGAACCCGAGTAATTTCCATACAAGACTGAATACTTAGCCTAATTACGTAAGAAATGATACTAAAGTTAGATATAATCAGCCGATTCAATGATACTACTTTGCTTTCAAAGATTTTACAAAATATAAAATGTGGATCGTGAATCCAAATAAGGATACAATCAAGTGTTGAATAAATAATGTGTCTGGGGTGAGGTACGATGCATAGTTACATGCATTTTTTAATTTGGTCATTGTCCAGTGCACTGCAGTTAATTATGCCCGAACTGAAAATTCAACTTCCGGTTGCTGTCCTAAAACTTTATTTTTGTTCCATAGCGTAGTAAAGCTTACCATCTCTACGTTATTGTTATGTATTCATCCTTAGTCTTTGACTCAAATTTCTGATTGCCGTAATAGTTCAAAGGATCATAAATACACGATAAATTAACGGATTTATGTTGATTCTCTTGTTCAAGACTTCTTCCAATTTCACCGCATATACCCTTACAAATATATACAGAGCTTTTGAAAGATGAACTTCATATACGTTTGAGGGTTTTTAAAAATAAAAATAATTTTTCTTCGTAAAAGTGCCAACTTCTTTATTACCGGCATGATATTTTATATCAGTTTTTAGTACCCATTGAATTGAGCATGATATAAACGGCACTTGACTTTCAGTGACGCATGCGCTTAACAACAGTGTACATTCCACCAAAGCTTCATTGGAGATGAGAGCGGTGCCAACTTGGGTGGACAAAGTCCACGATAGAGACAAAGTGGAACAATGGTACAAGTACTTGACTTTAGACTTCATAAAAATCCTTTCATTTCCTTTGCATTTTAGTGCACAACTTAAATTAGTTGGAAGCTACATCATGATTCTCACGCCCTAACCAATCCGTGCTCTCTAGTGACCAGTTATCGCGATAGTCCACTTTGCACGCGAGTTTATTTTTATCTTTCTATCTTGTGAGCATTTGCTAAGAGAAGATGGTCCGTGATTGTATCGTCGTAGTTGGTATAACTTAATGTATATAAGCGTAAATAACATGTCTAGTGCTAAAAGAATTTTTGTTGTGATGGAAGCTGGGAATCCCGAAATCAGATAAGTTGAAATTTGTTTCTTTAACGAAATGAATACAAATATACTATAGTACAAATCACACGGGTCATTATGCGCATTTACTCATTTTCAATTAAATATAAATTGTTCTTTTAAAATCTAACACTACTTTTCTTTAACCAAAGTCTATTCAATCCTGATTTTTGAATGATCTTCCCGACGAAAATTATCGACCTCTGCGGTCTTTTACAATGGTGGTCATGTGCTAAACTTGGGTCAAGAAAAGAGCACTTCATGTGGAATAGTCACAATATAGGTTGGTACGAATTTATTTACCAATATGCATAGTATTCATTGTGACATCACAGCGCATGACATTCAATCCAGATTTTACTGGATCACACCTTTAGCAGTGCTCAAAGAAAATTTTTTTAGACACAGGCCCCAGGCTGGTGACTTAAATAAACTCATAAGCCCTGACTGAAATTCCACAAGTCCAGACAGTTCATATCTGTCAACTCTCAAGCCAGGAGAAAAACCTCCTGATTTTTTGGGTATTTCCACACCTACCTCCCAGTTTTTTGCAGAGAACTCTTGATTATTAAATCATGTTATCACCTTCATTTCTCAGAAAGAAAATAAAATACATAAATAGATATATTGTATGCAAATCACAGATGTCATATTCTATCACTTGTGAATATTGTTGTGAGGAAATAATTAATATCACACTACAAAGTTTGTTTTCTTCAGTAAATAGAATGTTAAGATTAAACATTATTCACGTAAATTACAGATTTTTTTAAACCCCTACAACAGTACTATTGTAATTAAAAAAATAAAACAATAAAATTGTCACCAGTTAGTTTCAATCCCATGAATGATCACAGTCGGTGCTGTGTAATTTTCTCTGCAAATAAAATCTCATCTCCATTTCCGCCAAAGACATTCAGCCAGTAAACACCTGGCATTCATCTACTGTATATGTATACTTTAATTACCATGATTAAATTAAAAGAAGGAATAGAACAAAATATACCACACAGCAAATGTGCCCCCAAAGAGCTAATTCAGAGAAAAATTTCATTTAGTAAACAGTGTTACATGCCTTAAGGGTTAAACCTAAGGAAATAAGGTGGAATATAAAACGTGGGAAAAACAGTTGTCACATGCATGGTAACTTGTGTGCATGGTAGCTTGTGACTGGATTGGAACTGTTAAAATGAAATCCTAGACATCATAAGTTACAACAAAATAGGGTATCATTTATTTGCCAATCAATTGCTGGTGCTTATATACACACACACTGTAGAACATGGTTTCTTTGAAGTACGTCCAAAGGGCAGTCCTTTTCATAAGATAAATGCAGTGATGAGGATTAACTTTGAATTAGTCACACTGGACTTATGCTTGTGTACTTAGGTCTAACCTTTAGCTATTATGCAGTTTAGCCACAGCTGACCAGAATATGAAAAGCAGGGCTTGTCCTTTGGGAAAATAAGGCATGACACGAGGAGAAATGGTACATCCCATGGGCGCTCACACTTTGGGGCAAGGGGTTAGGGACAATAGTCGCCTCCCCCAATTTCACCTTTAAACATGTTTTGACCTACATCCATAAAATTTTATGGCTGACTACTACGTGTCCTCCCCCCCCCCACAAAAATAGTTTCTGTGGGTGCCTCTGGCAAGGCCTTTGAGAATTTCACCCTTGTTGGACCTGGAAGATCGGTCAATATTTATTGAAACTGGCGCTTAAAAAAGGCCGCATAAAAACCTCCCCAATTTAGGTCCAAATCTGACTATTTTATTTCATATTCTCCCTACTTGGCTTTTGAAAAGTTGACAGGTATACCAGACTCCAATTTCTACAAGCCCAAAATTTCTCCTTTTTTAATATTGTCTCACAACATTGCAAGAGCTACATTTCGAATATAAATTCAATAAAAATGAATTACACTTGAACACTATTCCGATAACTGATATGATCATGCTTTGCATTCTATATAATTATACAGTAAAATCCAACTTCAAAGAAACATTGCCGCTGCTCACAAACCTGTCAAAAATATAATACACAGCGGCCTAAACAGTCTCATTCAAGGCAATAATATTTAATAACTTTTGTTCTTGTACTCGATTCTATCATCTCGTTGATCTACCTATAATGGATTGTTCCACTTTCTGATCCTACCTATGCAGATTAGCACAATGGGTTCACCCACCGCAACCTTCAGCACATCTCACTAGCTATTGCCAGTCAGTTAATGTGAAACTTTGTTTTTATACCTGACCTCTTTTCCTCTAACTTCTGCTATTTAAACTGCCCAAGGGATAGTTTTATATCAGTTCCAATCATTACAGATTACTGTTTATACATACTACATGTAATGGGCATAGACTGAAAGGTGTTTTTTTTTATTGTTTTGTTTGTTTTTTTTAGATTACTGAAACGTGTTTTCTCGAAACATGACCATCTCAGGTGGTTTGGGAGTACAAAAATTGTATTTTTAGCAAAGCTTCCATTTGATTAAAATCAGATCTCAATTTCACATAGGACAGTGGCAATCTGATTAGATTGCACCGTGTTATGGCATGTATGTCAACATCTTGAAAGCACATTTACTCACTTCATCAGTGCTATCAAAGTTTCCTCAGGTAAACTATTTTTTTTTTGTTGAGAAGCCAGATGGGCACCTCGCTTTGAATACATGACAGGCTTGAACTAAAATTAGAGGGCATTGGGGTATTGGATTTTTTTAGCACAGTTTAGGTTCATTTTGTCCAAAAATGTCTATGTACTTTAACGTTGATTTTGCGATATGCACTTCTCGGGGCATCTAAATAATGACCTTCCAAAGGAATGTGGATGTATAAGAATCCAGATCAAGTGAATACTTGCCACTTAAAGGTATGTAGAATCAAATTCTATGAAATGACACCCTTTACTGAAATAATCGGTGTTGAATGCCTACATGACCTGTGTGACTTTACTGTAATATTGAAGAAAGTGTTCAGATAGCTTCATTTCATTCAGGATACTTATCATCCTCATAACCGATTTTGGCATTCTGGACTTCCATTACATTCCAGCCAACTGAAATGTAGGTCAGCAGAAGATGAAAACATGTCCATTTACTTGTGTAAAATTTGAATTTAATAGAAAAAAGTTATCAGAATATGTAAGGTCCGACTAAACCAATATGACTTTAATTTGTAGAAAAGCATTGATTTGGGCTGCCAAGTGTGTGAGGTATTCCTGAAAATTTAACTTGTCATTCTGATCTTAGTTGATCTCAGAACATGCTACACATGCTATTACTAAGGCAGTAAGACGGCGACCCCAAAAAACACAAATATCAGGGTAGGCATCTGCCATTTTAGGACTAAGGTCCAAGGCAAGTGACTGTAGTTCATTCCACACATTATCGTGAAGTTTATCCTATCTGTAACTCGGTAAAAGTTCATGTCAGCACCATTAAATATAGCTAAAAGAATGTAATTCAGTTTTAATACTTCATGTGAAATGAATTAGTTACTTTAGCTATATTTCATGATGCTGACCTGAAAATTTACTGAGTTACAGGTGGGATAAAATTTGAGATGATATGTGGAATGAACTATAAAAAAGATCACTTGCTCCAACTTAAAATCCACTTACCCAGCAAGGCCAACTATCTTAACACACCCATGCTGTCAAGAAAAATAATTTTCTCCTATAAAGCTAGTGTTTGTTGCATGTAAACTTTTTATATGACAGTGGATATGCAATCTCAAACCTTGATATTGAATCACAATTTTTGGAAGTGCAAACAACAAATTGACTAAGCCCTCAACATCATGCATAGTGCCCATTTTGAGCAACAAATATGTGAGTGGATCCTGCATTACATATAGAGCCTTTTCAATGCTGGATTCATGCTAAATGTAAAACAATGTGTCAGATATAATCAACTGCTTACATGAAAATTGCACATCATTTTATCAAACTCAACATTTCTTTGTTAAACATTCTTCCCCAGTATGAAAAGACCAGAAGAGCTAATGGGATGGCCTGTTGTCTGTCATCCACTATCCATTATCCATCCATCTGCTAGCACACATTTGTTGTAACTGCTCTTCCTAAACTTCTTGTATGATTGTCATGAATTTTATATACACATATATCTCAAAGTCTAGTTGGTCCTAAATGAAAATCATGATGACTTAACCTATAATATGGTGGATAGGATGTCCATCTTGAGAATCTTGTTATGCTATTCCTGGATAGATTGTCATGGGGTTTCACCAAAAAATACCTATGAAGTCTAGCTGGTCCTAATTGAAATGGTGCTGATCTGACATCCAATATTGCCACCATGGCAGCCATCTTGAAAATCTTATCATTATTCCTTCTAAAGAAAGTCATATTGAAATGGGGTTTTCATCAAAAGACTTCTTATTGGTGTCTAGTTGGTTCTAAATGGAAATGGTACTAATGTGACCTCCAGTATGACCAATCAGGGTGGCCACCTTGAAAATTCTTGTTATTGCTACTCCTTTATGATGGATAGTCATATCAACCAGGAATTTTCACCAGAACAGTTCTTATAATGTCTAGTTGGTGCTAAATGGAGAGTCATATCAACATGCAGTTGTCACCAAAAGACTTCTTATGATAATGAAAGAGGTAACAGTATTACCTCCAATATGGCCACTATGATGGCCAACTTGAAAATCTTTGTCATTACTACTCCTTCTAAATGGATGGTCGTATTGACATACATAGTTGAAGAATATCTGAGACAGCTTCAGCACTCAGCAGTTAAGATCAAAAAAATGGTATTATCTGGAATTCCTGGAGATTCTTGATACTAATGAGGTAGACACCACCCAAATAGTATTAAGGCAGTTCAGTACTAATGAGGTAGACACCACCCAGTTAGTATTAAGGCAGATTAGTACTAATGATGAAGATACCACCGAATTAGTGAAGTTGTCTATTTGCACCTAAACCAGCTACTTTCATATATGTGCATTACTACCAAGTCTGTCTTGAAAACAAATTATGTCTTAAAATAATCATTTTAAGGCAAAATCATGTCTTTAATGGCATAAATAGCCCACAGTTGTTGTCAGTGTATTTGCATTCATTTTTACACATGTTACTTTGTATTCTTTTCAGTTATATTTAACCATTACCTGCTGGCTTTGTTACTTGGCATAGTGATAGAGTACATTATGTCATAGACTATTAAAATACAGATGACTGCCAATGATGTAAACTCTTATCTATCAGCATAATGCACTGCCTGCCACTGGTCTATGCTGTTCACTTAAAATTAGCAGAATAAAAGAACAGGACAGATCCTGATCAGCATCACGTTATGCACCAACATATATTTTGTTTGTATTAGTATGGGCTGATGATACCCAGGAAATATGGTATTAGTGTATGCTGATGATACCCAGGAAATATGGTATTAGTGTACGCTGATGATACCCAGGAAATTTGGTATTAGTGTACGCTGATGATACCCAGGAAATATGATATTAGTGTACACTGATGATACCCAGGAAATATGGAATTAGTGTATGCTGATGATTCCCAGGAAATATGGTATTAGTGTACACTGATGATACCCAGGAAATTTGGTATTAGTGTACGCTGATGATACCCAGGAAATATGATATTAGTGTACGCTGATGATACCCAGGAAATATGGTATTAGTGTACACTGATGATACCCAGGAAATTTGGTATTAATGTACGCTGATGATACCCAGGAAATATTATATTACTATGGGCTGATGCTACCAGGGAAATATCATATTACTGTGTGCTGATGCTACTCAGGAAATATTATATTACTGTGGGCTGATGCTACCTGGGATATATCATATTACTGTGTGCTGATGCTACACAGGAAATATCGTATTTAAATATGGCGTTCTCCATTACTCATCCTGAGCAATATGGTAATTGACTGACAACTATACAGTGGAGTAGGATAGCTAAAAATATCACTATCATGTGTTGTTTGTTCTATACTCACCTAGAGATATATTGGAAATTGGTGGACAATTGCTCAGTGAAGTAGAGTAGCTAAAAATATCTCTAATGCATAATTGATTAAATACCCTGAAGGATATTGGCAGATAAATACAATATTCAAGCTATTTACATGAAAGTGGAAAACTCATTGGATAATGCACATCACATAATATCAAAAACTGTGCAATTATATCTGTATAAATATGGTTGGTAGTGAGCTATGTCAGCTGCATAGATACTAAATCTAAAGTGGACTACTTATGATCTAGATTAATTTTAGTCTCTGGCAATCCCAGTAGCCTATAAATAGAACATGTTGATTTTTGTAAACCACACAGCTATGTGATGAATGGGCCTTATGTGCATCTTTGTTTGCAAACAAAAAAATTTCAATAAAAATGTTCAGTTGTTTATTTTGCCAGAATAATACTATTCCCTAAGTTTTCTTTTATTATTTAAACTTGCACAGTTCCACAGATTTTTTAGCAATTTCCTTCATTTGAAAAACATGGTGGATGGTGAACACAGAGAAGTTGATAATTTTGTATGTACAATAAATCTTAATGATCTTCATACAAGATGCAGGGGAAATGCAAGCAACACTCAGTTTGACCAGGAATTTGCTGACCTTTTCTTCTCACAACACAAAAGTGAAAAATGAGTGAAACTCTTTTGAACCAAAGAACAGGCCCAAAGTGATAATTTGCAACCCCCTTCCAACAGTAGAAAGGTGAAAACCTCAAATTACCCAGGTATTGACCTGTTCCAAAAGCAGGCTGTTTCCAATTCCATCCTGTGTACATCTGATAATAACTTACTGATATGCACTTCAAACAATATTCTTTCAACTGCTGGTTTTTTGACAAACTCCACTTTCAGTATCGATCACTTCATTTTAAAACAGGTTGGATATTGTGAAAGGGTTAGATGGAGTACTTGGTTGAACTATGCCATTGGATGATTTGGAAGAGCTGGGAGAATTTTTATTACATACATAAATCTCATTTTACATATACCAAAAGAATTCAGCAGAGTGTAGAATTATAATAAGTTAAAAGGAAGGATCACATTTCATGTTTTACTTCATGACAGTTCAGTTTACATTTGAAAAATTATACATTTTTGTGATTGGGCTTTCAAAGAGTGCTCCATAGTGTTACATGAAAAGAGTGGGAACAGTTTATGTTAAGAATCAATTGGAAATATGTTTTCTGCTCCGTTCTGCAGTAAATTTACTATTGATAATTGTGCAGTTATATAAATATTACTGAATCCTCAAATTAGTTGCTAAGAAAGATATTATTTTAAATGAGAGTAATTTGTTATTAATGTTTATTTCAAGAAAATTTCTTAAATGTACAGGCAGATCTCAGCATGTTGTTTACAATGTGACACAATTCCCGTAAATTGTCTTTGTTCACATCCATTTTCATGGCACATGTACACTGTCCAAAGATACGTTTCTGAAAAATTGGTATAAGAGTAAAAAGGTAAAAGATGCATGTAAAATAAAACTAAAATAATTGTAATTACTGTATAAGAACTGATTGTCAATTTTGTTGTGTTCATTGAAGTATGAACCTGAAGGTAAAGTACTAATTTTGCATGAATATGCAGATTCACACATTTTGTACTTCACTATCAGGTTCATATTTTGATGAACACAACAAAATTAAAAATCCTTTTTAACAAAATTGACAATTAATTTTTAATTGAACAATGAAAGTAAAAGTGAAGCTGGGAAAGACTTGAAACTCATGTTACTTACATTTTTGGCCCAGTATCTTGGTTTCAATTCTGCATCAGTAATATGTATAATGAGAAGTTATCTTCCATTAACTTTGTCAAGTCTATTTAATTTCAGCCCATATTTGCATCAGTGGGAGCTCTGATTGAAGTAATTGAGAAATGTAAAATTTTGTGAGAATAAATTGGCAGTTGCCAAATGTACTGCAAATTTGTGAAAAGATTAGTGAATGCAAGTCAAATAGAATTTGTAGAATTCAGCTAGTTATAAACTTACAAAAATAAAGAATATGCAGTTTTAATGTGGATAAATTTTCCTTTTCAATGAATTATCAAATGTTTATAAATTATACCTGGGAAGTTTAAAATCCAGAAAAAGTCAAACTTATGTGATTTTTCTTTTGGTCAGACAGCATTATACTTGTCCCAGGTCACCTGTATTTTCAAGATGGTGCTGCTTTATCGATACATTTATATGCATGCATAAGTAAGGATGCAGCAGATGCTTCTTTATTTAGTATGTATTACTTTTCACAAGAAAAATTCTGCTCACTTAATTTCATCAACTTTCACAAAATGCAAGCCATTGTAATCTATTTATAAAAATGCAGTGTCAAGATAAAAGCTGATTGGTTGAAATTTCACCATGCAGTACTTTTAACCTGTCATGACTCATCCTTTGAAAAAAACATAAAACTCTGTACTGATCTTTTAGGGCCATGCTTAGGATAGTTAGGAATGACTGTCAAAATGCTGACTGGCTTTCAGGTCAATGTAATTACATCCATAGCTTCTGGACTAGTTCTTTTTGATGATGTTTGAATTATATTGCACCTTTAGAAATTTAGCCCCCCCCCCCATTATAACAAAGAGAGGTCCTCAACCTTTTATTGAACACTATATCTGAAATCAGGAGAAATAGAAGATTTCCTTTATTGTTTCAGTATTTGGGACTTGTGTTTTAAACCAGATGGAACTCAGCTAATTGTTGCTGCTGGGAACCGTGTCCTTGTTTATGACACCAATGATGGAACCCTGATACAACCATTAAAGGGTCACAAAGAAACAGTGTACTGTGTGAGCTATGCCAAGGATGGGAAACGATTTGCCTCAGGTTCCGCTGACAAGAGTGTAATCATTTGGACCAGTAAATTGGAAGGAATACTTAAATACACGTAAGGTCCAATACAGTTCAGACTTTTGGACTTTCCTTTCTCTTGTTCATTACATGTGAACATGCTATTAATAAACCAGTATGGGCCAGATATAGAGGATATATTTCATTTTGTTTGACAAGAAATATAATATTATATCATGTGGCCAAGTCACAATTTAAAAAAGAGGTTTATCATACCACAAATCAATATATATCAAATACACCTCTTCCTCAATAACTCATGAACTGTTTATAACACAAGGTAAGGCATGGAATCCATTTTTATCTTCTAAAAAATATCAAATAAAATTAACCACCATTTGTTGAACATCAATACAATCTCAGTCAAAATTAGCAAATGAAACCTTATTCATTCCAAAGGGCATTTAGTGTATAGAAATTTGTGTAAAATCAAGAAATTTGTAATTTTTAATAAAAGTTGTATATTTTGTGAAAAAATATTGTTTGTCAGAAAAAAACAACAAATTATCAGTACCATGTAAATAACACTATAGGTCAGAAATGCTGATGAATTATATGTCCATAATGCCGATAAGAAATAAATAGAAATTAAATAAGTATTGTCAAATGAATTTTGTGTTTCAGTTTTGTGATATGCCTTCTTTTATTAAAAATCTTAAAGATGCAAGTCAGCTGTTGTAATGATTCCTGTAAGCAATTCTGTGTGAACCTAATTAAGTACCGACTATGTTTTCATCTCCGACTTGCACAAGTGTTGGTTGCATTATTACAATCAATTAAATGTTGACCTGCATTATATTGTCACATTAATTAGTCTTTTTTATTCAAATCAAGTAAAGATAATTAAAAGGCATTTAAATCCTATCTGCATAAGAGCTAGTGGTCACAGATGTGTGTTGAGTCAACTCATTTCAGTTGATTGTTCAAACACTAAATACATGTAATGTAATTATAGTATCTAACATTATTCATTTGTTTATGATACTCTTTAGCACATATGATCAGAAATAGCAAAGGAACCAAGCGAAAGGCATACTTGGTGCATGAAAAGCTTAGATAGGGCTCATTATGGAGAAGCAACTTGCAAAGTTGATAGTGAATTTAAAATTCCCAAATTGGAATGCAAGGATGAGCAGAAATTTGGCCTTAACATTCAGTGAAATAATAGCATCATTATTTTAGCAATATAACAATTTATAAAATTTAGAGTTTTAATGTTGTTTTAAATGTTAATTAATTATGAATTTCATAAAAATATTATGAAGCCATTTTTATTCAGACTGCATTATTTTTGAATATGTGGCATATAAATAACAAAAAAATGATGAAGTCTATATTCTGCTTACATTGTATTTTTATGATGCAGAGGAGTTTACAATTTAGTTTCGTCCTCTTTATTTTTAATTTTGCTGATTATAGCAGTTGGTATCTTGCATGTTGTATACAGTATAAATGTACAGACTTTATTTATTTTTTATCTGCATCCACGATGTACCATGCAGTGGAGTCTCTGTCTACTAAAAATAGCATTTCTTTAACATTGCACTTGCAGTTGATGACTCTTTTTTTCCAAATTAAAGATGTTTGCACTGATGGAACAAGGTTTGGTTTGAAATTTGTAGGGTTTAAAAGGATTAAATAATCCTCCGTTAGATAGTAATTGTGCCAGTACGTATTTTCAAAGAACTGAGGTGGGATGCGATTCAGAATGGACTGGAGCCAGACTATGAAAATTATTAAGAGGTTTATTATCAAATTATTGTTGACTTAGAGAATAGCAGGTTTGAGATGATCCTCTCTGTTACAATAAATCACAGTTTTTTATGACTTACTATAAATTATTTAACTACAACACCAAGTAAGATCAGGTTGCTGGAAGACTGGTGTTAGACATTAATGACAGTGTAGCTGGAAGACTGATGTTAGACATTAATGACAGTTTAGCTGGAAGACTGGAGTTAGACCTTAATGACAGTGTAGCTGGAAGACTGGTATTAGACATTAATGACAGTGTAGCTGGAAGACTGGTGTTAGACATTAATGACAGTGTAGCTGGGAGACTGGTGTTAGACATTAATGACAGTGTAGCTGCAGGGGATATTACTTTACAGATAATTAAAAGGTTGTGAGTCAGAAATCTTCTGTGCAAACCAGTTTTCATGCATACAAGGTAATACAATTTCCATCTATTGATTTTGGTAACAGGAAATTCAACTCCTCTAGGAACATTTGTTTTGATGTTGCATTGTATGCTGAGACAATTTTTATTTCGACACGTGAAAAAACATGATATATTTAACATATGAAATATACAATAATAAAACCCATAGAAAATATTTTTTCAGTATATTTCTACATTATTATTTATGTAATGAAATGTATTTCTTATATTAGAATGTTATCAGCAAAAGGGATAAATTCTTCTGTACATGTAATATGCACATTGGGGCTTCAAACATTAGTTTCTTTATTCTGTATGTTTATTCTCCAAGGCAGTTTCATGCTTCTTTTGTATATGCTACAAGTCAATATGCAGTTCAACTTAAAATATAGGTGATACTGATTAGTATTGAAAGAATTATGAAATGGTCTACTTACCTAGAATCAAGATTTTCATGAAACTGCACACCAGTCTGGAATTTCCCTTCATATTCTTTTCACAATTTCAGGTCAGCTGTTGAAGCTTCACTTTGCCAGCTAAATTTTCAGCTTGTCCCAGGTTGCCAAACAATGGATTTTCTGTCCCTACTGTTATGACTAAACATTTTGGCTGCGTTTCTAGAGGTGGCCAGTATAAAGGGGTTTTGATTATAATAAGTTTATGGGCACCACAAATATGCTGCCAGTCTACAGAGAAAGCCAGGCTACAGAAGGGCCAGGTGTACTGTGGCCTCAGAGAAATAATCTGAACAAAATTAATTGTCTATGAGGAGCAGTCGATAAATAGAGAGTATTTTGAGGGAATTGATGATTTACAAGTTTGGTTTCACATTCAGAATCCATGAAAAATGAAATGTTCCGAATATTTGGAAAGGAAATTAATATAAGTTCTTGAAAACTCTTATAAGTTCAACACTCATATTTTTGCATTCTGTTAAAAAGAAATTACCATGAAATTGTGTGAAATTTTATAAAATTTTTAAACTTTACAAATCCTTATTTGTTAAAACTTGTATAGAGTAGAGGACTGGATAAAATTGATTACTTCATATTTTATATAAAGTTCTGAGCAAGGGAAGTGTAACAATAGTTTGTATTTGCTTAGAACAATCTTAACATGCCTTTATTGACAGAGCAAGGTTTTTTGGCACTCAGGTAAAAAGTTTGAAGTTAATGCCATGAATTTCTTACAGAACACAGTGAAAGTTTTAGGAATTTCTGTTTAATGAGCCAAGAATATCTGTACGCATTTCCAAGACAATTTTAGTTAGTTTATATCCTTTTTTCAGCCACAATGATGCAATCCAGTGTTTAGCATACAATCCAGTCACCCACCAATTATCCAGTTGTGCCATCAGTGATTTTGGTGAGTTAGACACAGACCTTTGCCCTAATGTAAATCATTTATATTCCAATACAACTTACAGTGTGACCCCGCTGTAGCACGCTCCATTATAACATGAGTTCAGTTATAAATCAGTCGTGGCGTGGCTCCCGAAATTTCACATACATGTATTTTTTTGTACATAAAAAAAAAATCTTTCTTAAAAGTATGAAAAAAAACCTAAAAAGTTTATTATCATTTTGGGGAAGAGATCGCATATGAATAATACAAGACGATTGTGGCATGGCTTCAGAAATTTTATATGTATATTTCTTGTACACAAAAAAATAGTTTTTTCTTCTTAAAAGTATGAAAAATAACATGTAAAAAGTTTATTCAGGGATTTCACAGGGCTTCACCAATGTCGCAAATTGCAATTTTTTTTTTCCTTATTGGCAGCAAAATATACTGTCTGGCGATTTTTTTTTTGTTGGTGACATTGTTGGCTGTTTAAACTTGTTTATACAACCATTGTTTTGGAGTGGAGAAATTCAGAGGCCCCATGAAAGAAAGCCGCAAACTTGATATAAAATCCGCTGAAATTTATCTCTTGTTTCATGAACAAATTCTTTGTCCTTATTGACAAACCATCTTAACAGTGCATTGTTATATCATAATCCACTTATGTTGACATCTAACATGAGTACTGTATGCTGTGGGATATGTGCTTTTTTTGTTGTTGACATTTCTGGCAGCGGAGATCAAGTGGATGAGGCATTATCTCATACTCTATCTTTTGTTGGATTTTCGGCAGCTTGCTAGTAATTAATATATTTACATAGACTGACACTTTTATGTGGATGGTAAGTAAAATTCCTCTTCTTTTCACTCAGAATTAAATCCTTCAGAACACTCACATTTTCTGTAGTAATCCTTGTCATCAGACCAGAACACCTGTGTCTCTATCGTCCGTGACTCTTTTTTAAATTTCTGATGCGTGCGTGGAAGGCAGCATCACTCTGCTGCAACAAATGTAAAAAAAACCCACAAAAGAAACAAGATCTTACTTTTTGGTCTATTCAATAGGCAGGGATAAATAGTAACTACAAGCGACCAAATGACAGCTAATTCCTTTTAAAAATGTACCCAGATAGAATAGTTTGCTGAAATTTCAAAGAAAACAGATTACCTTTGAAGCACCGATAGTTTGCTGAAATTTCAAAGAAAACAGATTACCTTTGAAGCACCGATTGTTATGAAAACATACTAAGCAAATGGAAAAAAAATCAGTCTCAATCATGCAGTACAATTATTTGATGTTGCTGCCACAAGAAGAAATGGGTATTTGTTTGGTTCTCTAAAGCTGTCCTTTAGCGGTGATTTTAATAACACATGCACCCATCATCAAAGAAAGCCGACTATGATCTTCAATAAAAACAAAGAACCTTTCTTCAAAGGAAGTCAGTACCAAGCTTACATAAAAGCAATGGAATCTGATGGATTGTTTCATTTTCCAACATGAATGGAACATGTTTACTGTGCCATGAAAGTTTCATTTTTGCAGGATAAAAGTTTATGCTTACGAACACTGCCAATGGCAGCTTAAAACGCAAACTAACTTTTATCGACTTGGGATATACTGAAAAGTAAATGTGGTGCTTCATCATTCGTTATGTGATTGTGCTATTTTTCCCCACTGAATTCAAACCTATATGACCTGTGACAAAATTATTGAATATTTTAAATGTGTGTGTGTGTGTGTGTGATCTTTTCAATGGAATTACTTGTATTATGGATTCAGTGTGTGTGATGAGATTCATTGGTGAGTACATGGCATTGATACTCTATTCATGGTATACATTAGACATGTATATATAAACAGTATACATGTATATGTACCAATGAGTGCTTCTCTGAATAAAGTCAGATATTATATATGCCTTCTCTGTTTTCACTACAGGTGTATTTCTCATTTAATATGCATCAAGTTAAGATGGTAACTGTGCCAATGAAGCACATATTTTTGTGCCTGCATTTATTACCTACCCACCCCCAGCAATTTGTTTTGGGTACATGCATCATTTTCTTCAGCTAACTGACCTGGTTGCTTATAACACGGTTCAGTCTATAACACTGTGTTATAGTGGAGTCACACTGTATTATTGTAAGCATACATCTTTAGACTTGTTTGCAGAAATATGAATCCACAATGACATTTTGAACATATAATGCTGTTGATAACCACATGAGATTGGAACTTGCGAATGTTCCTTATAAGATGTACATGAAGGTAAATCTCCAGCAAAAAAAAAAGTGAATTACAGCAACTATCTACTTCCTGTGTTCTTAATATATTTTCATTGATTAGAACCTCTGCCAAAAGACAGGCCATTTTGTGATATTTTATTTTTAAAACACAGTCAAGACTTTTGTAAGTCCAACCAGTTAGCTAATCAGATTGAAGCTTTTGTTTTATTCAGTGGAATGGTTAAACTGACAGGTCATTCTTTTTAACCTATAACTGCAGGAATCACTGGTCAATTTATAGTAACAACAAACAACTCCATATGTTTCATCCAATAGAAATTGTATCCTCCACATTTTGGCAATTTGTACAATTTCACTGTTTCTTCAACATTTCCAATTGTAATAACATCTGGAAAATGAGCTTGCTGCATCCTGTAACTTTTACCAATTACTTCTTGACCACTGATAGGTTATGCTAGTTTTAAACTTTAACATAGTGTTGTTGAGATATGTTTGCCAAACTTCCCTAAAATCCTTGAAAATTCTCCACAAATTCAAAGCATCCATACAGAAAGGGTATTTTGTAGTATAATGAGGCTATTACTACATGTTATAAACATTATTTTTGAGTTTTGGACAATATTTATGCAAATGTTTTATGCAGTGTGGACTTAATTTATGTTGACCTTGTGTTTGAACATGGTGTCTTGGTACGTGTTGTTCCTTGTTATTCATGTGCAGTGCATATATATTTCTGCTTGTTTTAATAATGAGTGTTGCTATGGTGATTTGTGAATAGTTTGGACTTAATTTTGTAAAAAAAAAATTTAATTTGATTTCAATTTCATGATGAAATGCTGCAAATGCAAGAGGTTTAAAGGCAAACAAAGACACACATGAGACATGCTTTACACATAATTAATGTTCTTTGTCCTCCACATGCAGTGCATGTTGTCTTTGATTGGAAAATATCTGGTCCACGGTGTTATGAAAGAGCATTAAAAACAAACATAAATATGTGTAGTCTTGTACAGAAGAAGGTGATGTTTTGAGACTTCACCCTAAGATGGCATCGATTGTGAGCATAGTGGGGAATGTCATGATGGTTCCCCCTTCATTCCAATTTAGGCATATATTGCCAATTAATTCAGCCAATTTGGAGGAGCAAAGGGCTATGGAGTTGCCATCCCCAAGTTCATGCCAGTGCTGCTAGAGCTACAAGTACATCAACTGATGCAGGAGGTGATGACACAGTTACTGAATTCAGGGCAGTTTATGCTGGTATGTCAGTTGCAATCCAAAGATAATTTGGACCTTATCGGGGAGTGTTTTACCATTCCTAGGCATAGGTTCCCCCACATATTCATGCATGGCCTTTGCGCCAGTAACTCTGGGTACATGGATTTTATTGGATCTGGATAATCCATTTCAACAGCCTTTCATACTGTATGATGCTGTTCTGACTGGTGACCAGCCAGTCTGGCCAGCTAATTGTACTTTTTTTCTAGTGACCAGTAGTGCTGTGGTACATGTATGCAAAACCATATGGGGATCAGACTGTCTGTTTCACTGCACCTTCTGCATGGATGGTTCCAAGACAGCCATTCAGTCAACTGTCCTGGCACACCATCCAGATGGCATCTGAGCCAAACATCCAGATGGCAGTACATCATACTCTCTTGCCTACCATACGAGCAAAACTTCCTCAGCCATTTCAATTGGCAAGTCATTTATTCACAGCTTATTATTTGGAGCAATGCTGTAATATATTTAGGGATGATGGCTGCTGTGAATGTTTTACATAGACATTGATATGGACCTTTATAATTATGACTCACACAGCATGGGGATACTTTTGACACCTTAAGAAACTTAGATCCGACTATGGAAAGAACTGAGTTTAGTTTCAGCTGTTGAAGAATTATATTGGTGTTGCTGGCTTTGGAATGTCCACCACTGTCAAATATCAGCCAGGCTTATAAGGTCAAGATGTCACTAGACATAGTAGACCTCACAGATAAGGACAAACATCCACTTTCTGCATACTGTCACAGTTGGTTAAAGTTAAGGAAATTTGAGACCATCTGTGAGAAAAAACATCCATGACCCAGGGAAGTCTACAACATTTTGGCTGAAAGGTTGACTACCAGAAACATTTTCATAGCACTGATATTGAATGAATTTATATACTATTACCACCAAGCTTGAAACTAGATAATAACATCACAATGGGAAATAGGACTACCCCACTATTTTACAAGGTGGACAAGAGTGATTTTGATGACAGCTCCAATCTTGATTGGAATATCATGGCAATATCTCGGTGTTGGATCTAGCATTGTTAGCCATTTTTTGGCTTGTTGAAAAGACATACAGTGGTTGTGCCTGGAATCAACAGCTAGAATCACCAAGGTCATTAACAGGGTTGCAAACCAATTTATGTTTAGCACTCTGACAACTTCTGCCAATTTAGATTTGGTGAGATGAGATGTTAGTTTCCACTCATCATCTCTCAAGTCATGCCATTCATTTGCATTTCTTGTGACATCCTTTGGATTGCCGTTACTATCTGAGGGTAGGATAGAGGAAGTGAGGAGGCAGGCAGCACAGGAACTACCCTTCTAAATTGGCCATTCCTTATGCTTAGATATTCAGGTGGAATCAGTCTTACCCTCAGAGGAGAGATGATCATCAGCAGAGAGAAGAGGGACCAAATACTGCCCAGCAACAGCAACAGTTTCAACAATAAATTTCAGGAGACAACATGCTCCTTAATTTAGGCAGCAGTCTAATAAAGGGGACAAGAAACAAGGTTTTACTATCAAGCCTTCTAAGAACACCTTTATCTCACCACCCCAGCCACTGGCAAACAGCCTACTGGTTGGAACCAAACTCCATCATTTCCATCAGCATTGAATCAACTTACTTTCACAAACTGAATGGGCCACCTAAGTTGTTTTGGAGGGGGCTACATATTTAATTTATCCAGCCCCCTCTCCTTTCATCTTTTTCTTAATGACAATATTCCATCAGATTTGGAGAAAGCTGAAATTATGTTAATGAGATCAGGTCATTACATAACAAGTGGTAGTGGAGATTGTTTATTCAGGCTCTTTCTAGTGCAAAAGACCAGTTGAAAGCTCATGCTGATCATTGACCTCAGCCAGTTCAATAAATACATTGCAGTGCTTAAGTTTAAGATGGAAACAGTTCAGTCTACCAGACTTTCCATCAAAAGAGACAAATTTGCAATCAGTCTAGACTTGATCAACACATACTTTTAAGTCCCTATTCACCCAGCTATCTCTTTTGTATGCTGTCATTTGGTCTCAACAAAGTCCTTGAGCTTTCACAGAAATTATCAACTGCTTCATCACCTTGTTCCATTCGACTCTATCAACAGTCACTGTGACATATCTAGATGACATTCTTCTAGGCATAAGTTTTTTTTGGCTACATAATCTTTTTAGTGAACTGAGAAAAGTCAGGTCTCAACCCATCCCAGCATTTTGTCCATCTGGGCATGGAATTTATTAACAATTTTCAGCATTATCCATCTCCCACATGTACCTGTGTTACAGATTATCAAACTCACAGAATCAATTTCCAACAGGCAGTGGATTTCAGCCAAAGGATTCCTGCAACTCCTCTGCTTGCTCAGTGTGGCAGCAAATCTGATTCTGCTTGGTCACCTTTTAATTTCAGCCCCTGCAGATGGCCATGCTGGCCCAGTGGCACCCCATTTCTGGTTAACTTGTTCCCTAAGTCAGGATCACAACCAAAATAGAAATGAAGGCTATGATCAAGACTTTTCATGTCTGGAAGGACCACTCTATGGGAATGTAGTCTTTATCATGTCAGACCATTTGGTGGTGGTGGCCTACCTCCTCAAACTGGGGGACCTAATCACCTGACCTATGCATTCCGGCTTGGCAGTTTCTATGTTGGTGCTAAATATAACCTTACAAATCAGACACATTTCAAACAGGCTTAATGCCCTGGCTGAATCTCTGACAAGAAAAGGCCAAATTCTTGATACAGAAGGGTCCATTCATCAATTGATCTTTCATCAAATTTGCAAGCTTTGTGGGTGTCCACCAATAGTCCCCCTCCGCAATACCATTGCCAGAAAAATACAGAAATTAATGGGGCAGAACTGCAAACTGGCTCTGATAGCCACTCTCATGTGAAACAAGTCTTGGGTCAACAATCTACTCAATCTAGCAAGCCATGTTGCCAGAAAAATCCTGGCAAAGCTGAATCTATTAAAACAGCCATGGTGATAGGCATTTCATCCCTGTCCAGACCGAGTCCTCCTTCACAGATTGCTCTTGTTCAGAGAGCTCTGCAAAAAAAAGAATTTCAGCCTTTGATTGCTGAGAGAATTTCACAAACTAGAAGGTCTTCCACTCTGAAAACGTATGATGGAAAGTGGTTTGTATTGAGAATCTGGTGCAAAGTCAAAAACATTGTACCTTTGAGTACCTTAATCACACATCTGGCTTATTTCTTTTTCTGGCAGATCAAGGACAAAAATTATGCCCAATTACTATCAAAGGATGCTGCTTCATGATATGTAATGCTTTCATGCATCATAGCAGAGGAGATATTGGATCTATCAGACTTACTAGCCAAAGGTAGATCATGTCCTAATAGTAAAATAACAGACTGTATAGCAAAGAATAGGCTGCTAGCAGCAGGCACTCAAGAGAGTCATCATATGCTTGACCCTTTTATTGATAGATATGCCAAGAGAAGCATCCATTCAAGACCCTGTCCATATTCTCAGGCATTGTTTGAAGCACACAGAGGAAAAGCATGGAACAAGAAAGTGACTTTTTTTCCAGGTGAAAGCTAGGAAAGAGGATTTCACCCCTCAAACAGTATCATCATGACTAAAGTGTGTTATACACAAGGCCTACACTGAGGTCTTAACAGATCAGTCGCCTCGCGAAGAATTCAGCTCCTGAAAATTAGAGCAATCTCGGTAAGCCTTGTTTAAAAAAATCTAGATAACAATATCAGAACTGTTTCAGAGAATGTATATCACAGTGTGTTTTAATGGCCAGTGTGTATGTGCACATCATATTAAATTAACCTATAGTTAGGGTTAAATTGATCTCATGTCCAGTGGAAGGTAGTTTATTACATGACAGTGTTTCTTGTATTATATGCCACCACTCCTTGCAGTGGTGGCATCTTGTTTTGGTCATGTTTGTCTGTAACTCCATCAATCTGTCTTAATAAGCTTGTTAGTAAGATTGCATATAAAAACACTCAATGAAATTTGACTAGCATATTTGTATGTGTATGTTGATGACTGGCCCTTACAGAAATATTTCAATTTTTTTTTAATACGGTTTTGGACTTTACTTTTGGACTGTTGGTTTTTTTACCCACCCTCTGAAAAAAAACTGTTTAGCATGATTAAGTAAATTCACTTAATTTTGAAAAGTGAAATGATCAGATGAATTTCATGCAGTTATAGCAGTATTTCCAATTTTTCTGAATTTAACATTCTTGGGTCTGTAATGGGGCATCCATGTTTTATGAAGATATATGGATTTAAAGTATTGGTAACAGATATCAGTGAAATCAGTGTTTAAACAGTGAAATCTGTGTTAAACGGTAAAATCTGTGAAATCTCTGTTTAAACAGTAAAATCTTCGAAATCTTTATTTAAACAGTAAAATCTGTGAAATCAGTGTTTAAACAATAAAATTTGAAATCAGTGTTTAAACAATAAAATCTGTGAAATCAGTGTTTAAACAGTAAAATCTGTGAAATCAGTGTTAAACAATAAAATCTCTGAAATCAATGTTTGAACAATAAAATCTCTGAAATCAGTGTTTACACAGTAAAATCAGTGTTTAAACACTAAAATCTGTGAAATCAATGCTTAAACAGTAATATCTGTAAAATCTGTGTTTAAACAGTAAAATCTGTGTTTAAACATTAAAAATCACCCAGCTCATTACTTCACACAAATTTGACTATGCAAAAATCTTCTGATTCTTTTTTTGTTGTTTTCCTTTTCTAGGTCTGTGGTCTCAGGAGCAGAAGTCAGTATCAAAACACAAGGTCAGCAGTCGAGTGACATGCTGTAGCTGGACTAATGATGGACAATACTTGGCCCTTGGTCTGTATAATGGCCTGATCAGCATCCGCAACAAGGTGAGCAACAAGTCAACCAGCAGTTTGCCAGTGGGAAATTGCATACGATAATTAAATTGTTTTATGTGTTATCACAATAATTACAGCCAAATGTGATGTAACATCCATCTACATATAGGGACCCTTTCTGAAATGTCAAGTTTCAGAAATTAATTTTACATAAATCAGTATAAATTAATTTTTATATAATGGCAGCTTGCCCATAAGGGCCACATCTAGCTTGTCCACTGAGTGATTGCCATACAATGTTTTGAATGTATATCAGAGTCCAGGCTGAAAGCCAGTACTAGTTACCATCACCCTCAGTAAAACTCTTTTGAAACATAAAACCATTTATTGGAACTTCAAAAACCCAAGCAATGTGGGACTAGTTTTAATCTTTTAAAGACTGCAGACAAAGGAATGCTTTATGAAGAGTGATTTAAGTTTTGGTTGGTATTTAAATCTGCTCTGCCTGGCAGCTGGGGTCACTACTGAAGCTGATTTGTGGGCTGGCTTCCTGAGCTTGATGCATTTACAGCGAAATTATAACTTTTAGTTGATGATTTGGGGATATGAGCCAATTGTTTTTGGTTATTTCCTTATAATTGACTGATTTATATATTCACATTGGCTTCCACTAGCTTAATAAAAAACATCAGTGAATTGAACACATAACATATTATTTTTAACACTATAATTTTGTCATTATTTTAAACAAAGATATGTACACATAGTTATTTACAAAGGTTTAATTGGTCATTATGTTCTACCAGTCCTAATTTGCTGTTGATGATATTTGCAAAAGCAGTTTTACACAAAGACAAACATCACACTGCTAGCTCATTATAGATACATGCTATGCCTATTTTTTCAAATGTAATCATGCTTCTCTTTCATACATTTTGCTCCATAGCTGTTAGTTTCAGCCACAATGATTTCACTTAATAACAGGGGAAAATATTTAAACAAGAAATCTATTAAATTTGTTTCATCTCCAAATTGAATGAATGACCACTGCTTTCAATGAACTCAGTGACCTGCATAGCATGTGGCTTTCTTATCCACACTGCATTGTCTTCATCATGCATAGCATGTGGTTTTCTTATCCACTTTGCATTGTCTTCATCATCTGATTCTGTCACAATTTCTGACAGACTGGACAAAGATAATAATTAATTGTCACAGCTAACACTTCATAAATCAGTATCATCAAACTTGTCCTCTGATCAACCTGAAAATTATGATTCCGAATCAGTGGCAAAAGCCACTATTTCCACTGTCAACAACCACATGTATTAACTATTAATTTACAAAATTCCAGAAAATCTCCATACTTAGTAGCCATACTTACTATGCGACATTTTTCACAGCATTGTTTGTAAACTCTAGTTTGATTGGATAAAATTAATGTTCTTTTACTGCCCATTGTTGACAAATTGGATCATTTGTAACATGAGCATAAAGAGCAGATTTGTCTGTCTCAGAGGTCTAAAGCACATGACGGAGTGGATGTATCTGCTATGGTGGACAGCCGTGCTTGTTTGCAAGAGGATTTATCTGTCACTGCAGATGCAAGATACATGTATGCAGCAGATATGCATATCATTGATAGGGTAATAGTTAAGTAATTGATTTTGAGTCACCTAAATGTTACTATAGTTATAAAAACTGACATTAGACCTAAATCATGTAATATCATTCAGTTATCAGTAGATTAGAAGGTGCAGCACTATTTACTTAAAAGTTGATATATGATATGTTTAGATCTCTAAACTTTCAGCATCTGTCATATGACATGAGATATATTTTTATGTTTGTATTTACCTGTGTTCACACACACACACACACACACACACACACACACACACACACACACACACTTCCCATAACTTAGATTTGCTGCCACATAATGTGTCTGTATTTCAGGGTCCAAAGTCAACCTCCAAAGGGTCAAACAGGTACATCCTGTCCTGTACCAAAGTTAAATTCATAACTAATAGCCTTATAAATATGTTGTCTCAATTGTAATAAATTTCAGTTTGGATTGAAATATGATTTGTCACAGATCAGATGACATATGTGGAAATTCCTGTATAAATCATCTTTTGCAAGACAGGGGGGTAAAATGGATTCTACATTTTGTTATCACATCTTTGCCTATTATATCAATGAATTTTTTAATTGAGATCCTGATACCAGTCATTCCCAAATTCCATGCAAAAATTACCCACAATGACTTGTAATGATAATGCAAAGTCATACACTAATTTTGGTTAAATTTGTCATTGTCTGTTAAGAGTCATACTTCTTTCAGAAATTGAAATTTATTTACATTTTCGGAGAGGGGGGCCCCAAGTGGCCGAGTGGTCTAAAGAGTACACCGTTATGGATCACTGCCACCTCACCTCTGTCTGCGTGGGTTTGAGTCTCGGGCTCGGCCAATGTGGTTATGTGAGAAAGCTTGCCGGTAGCTTCTTGTGGGTCGGTGGTTCTTTCCGGGTTTTCCTGGGTTCTTCCTCCACCATTAATACTGGCCGCCATGTATAGCCTATCTTGTGCTGAAAAATGGTGTTAAACCCTATAACAACAACAACAACAACAACAACAGTTTCAGAGTAATTGGACTCTAAAGCTTGTAGTTATATTTTATTTTGTTGAATTGTTTTTTCAGCAAGCTTGAAGGATGTTCCCACTTGATCATTTTGACTTTGGGGTTTATTTGGTTTATAATTGAAGCAAACAGGATAAAGCTTAATCCAGGGGTCACGCTACCAGGCGAAGTGGGCGATTAAGTCACCTAAAATATGTAAACTTCGCTTTCTTCTGTTAGGAAAGCGAAAACGACTTCGCCCTGTGTTATTTTTAGAGGTACATTAGGCAGGTTTATCAGGTTTATTCTAGTATTGTTTTGTAGCGAACGGTATTCTTCAAGCCATCAGTAGCTAGGTCTAGTTTTGATATCAATTACGCTGACAAATTCTTGCACATTCACAGGCACGTGTTTTGATAGCTGATTGACCATTAACCATTTTCCGAGTTGGCAACTAAGGCCCCTATTACTACCCGATTTACGCATGTTATCCTTCGATGATGAAATCATACAAACTTGTGTTTCGAATCTTTAGCAATAGTATGTATATGGCAATTTGTGTTTTAAGAATAAAATCGGTGATCTGGATATTTTAACTGCCTCTTGTACACTATTTCATCATAAAATTAGTTTGAAACTGTAAGTGTACCAGTAACGGGAAAAAAATGGCAGACATCACTATGTCTGGGAAGTACCAGTTTATTAGATTGTCTGTTTTCCTAAATCATCGAGTAAATATGTTCAGAAAAATATACCACTCATAGAAAACAAAGCCTAGGTATTATGTTATTTAAGATTTAACTTTAAAATGCAATTATATAGGTCAGAAACGTATGAGAAGATGCTATGTTTTGGAATTCGCAGAGAAGCGTTGTAAGGTCAAAATTGTTTTCTGATGTGACTCGTATTTGTGACAGTACGGAAAAAAGCTGCGAAGCAGATAATATTTAATCAATGCCTAAAATTAATACAAGTACGTAGACAAATAAATAAACCATAAATTTGCAATCCTATCATGGACTGTTGTAATGAAGCTATATAGCCTAAAGTGAGTGATTACATTAGGAAAACCCCTCCTTCTAAAAATAGATGCACTCACGTCGGTGTTGATTCGGTTGGAAAGAGGGGTTTAGTTCATATACCAACTATAAATGAGCCATGTCTGTAATTTTATGCATTTTAGTGTGATATGTCTGAATAGTTACGGTAATGTTTTATCCGCAACAAAGAAATGAGGACACGTGTGCATTTGCCCGCATGTACATGGTACAGGGGTTGTGTCAAACGCGTTTAGAAATCTTTGAAAGTGCCATTATTGTGAACTTTTAAAAAGTATATAAAAAATGCAAAAATATATTTAAAAAATTGATTAAGGTAGTTGATTAGGCAGTTTTACCAACTTGCAATTACAACAATGTAATCTAGTTACTCAGTTAAATTTTTTACAATGCAGTTTCTATTATTCTCTTTTAGAGTCATATGGCCAAAACAACTAAGAAAATTTTCTACTAGAAAATAAAGTATTGCTTAAATCCAATGTTAAATGCAAATATGAATACTGGGAAATAGAGGGCACATAATTCAAATAAGAGAACACACACAATATATATATATATATATATATATATATATATATATATATATATATATATATATATATTGCGTTC